>MUZC01000487.1:145273-228442 GCA_002072015.1 Radix auricularia
AGGGTGGGGGTGGTTAGGGTGGGGAGTGGTTAGGGTTGGGGAGTGGTTAGGGTGGGGGAGTGATTAGGGTTAGGGAGATATTAGGGTGGGAGGAATTAGGGAGATTTAGGGATGAGGAGTGGTTAGGGTGGGGGAGTGGTTAGGGTGGGAGTGGTGAGGGTGGGGAGTGGTTAGGTTGAGGGAGATTTTAGGGTGGGGGTTTAGGTTGGTTGTTAGGGTAAGATAATGATCAGAGTGGAGGAGTGGTTAGGGGTTTGCTTGGGTAGGGGAATGGTTAGGAGGGGAATTATTTAGGGTGGAAATTGGGTAAGGGGTTGTTTGGGTAGGGGAATGATGAGGGTCAGGAGTGGTTAGAGTGGGGTAAGGGTTAGTGTGGGTAGTGGATAGTGTTGGGAGTGTTTAGTGGGAGAGTGGTTAGTGGGAGATTGGTTAGTGGGGAAGTGGTTAGTGGGGGATGTTTAGTGTGGGGAGTAGTAAGTGTGGGGAGTGGTTAGTGAGGGGAGTGGTTAGTGGGGGGAGTCGTTAGTGGGGGGATTGGTTAGTGGGGGGAGTGGTTAGTGGGGTAGTGGTTAGTGTAGGGTGTGGTTAGTGTGGGGTGTGGTTAGTATTGGGGAATGGTTTGGTTGGAAAATCGGCCACAGTAATACAATTGATCACTTGCTTATTTCACGTGATTACCAAACGCTACTCATTCATGCTTTCAAATATTAGAGATCTGCTAGGGGAAAAAGTCAATTCATTGGTTATATACGTGTAACATAAACAAGATATGGCTTTGTCTCACATTAAAACATCAACCAGGTGACAATTGTTATGAAATTGGTGGTATTCCTTGTGAGCTTATCCTACTTGTAATTTGCCTTTGAAACATGAAAACTCCACAGAAATTAACAAATCAGAAACATATTTCTGTGACGGAAACACGCCCATCTCATCAGGGAGAGAGAACTCTGCTAGCCAATGATTCCAATACAGAGTATAAATTAGCTATTAATTCTTCGGTATTAATTCCTTGCTTCGACTCTAATGCTAATGCCGTCGTTAATTAACTATTTGTTGTTCCTTGAAATCGCGATTCAGTCTTGGGATCAACGAATCGATGCCCTTCATTTAAATCTCGTTACAGTATTGAGTTTAGCTTATAAGACAGTATGTAATGTATTGGTTGGCGACAATTTTTTCATTGATGTTTGAAGATGACTGAAATGTTGAATCTTAGCACTGGGTGAACACAAGTACTGACTGAGTTAATCCAGTACTGACTGCGTGGAACCGAGTACTGACTCTGAGGAACCGAATACTGACTCTGTGGAACCAAATACTGACTCTGTGGAACCAAAAACTGACTCTGTGGAACCAAATACTGACCTTTTTAAAACCAAGAACCGACTGTGAAAATCAAAGTAGCGACTGTCTAACCCAAGTAAGTAAGTCGAACTACGCCATTCCCTGCCATCAATGTTCTGTCATCCCAACCACTGACTCTGACGATAAACAAGTCTCAGTGCAAATCAGGCGATCGATAAGATGTTTACTTGCCTGGGGCTCCAGTTTGCCCAGGGACTGCGCTACACGGGGCTCTAACGAGTAACGGGGGGATAATACAAATCAAAGTTTTGATCAAAAGTAATTGTCTCCCTTAGGCATCAATTGGACATTCGACTTTGCATTTTTTTAAAAATTATTTTATTTGCTCAATCCTTGACGTAAGAGTCTTTAAAAGTTTAATAATTTCTCAAATCTATTTTTCACTGACGCGTAGCTGTGAGGGGAGTCTAGGTGATAGAATATAAAAGTCAATCATCCGTGCACAAAATTGGGGAGGTTTTACTAAGTCAGTACAGAAACATCCAAGCAACTGGTAGGAGGCGGAATTAAAAGCAATTATGAAAAGAGTATAAAAGAACCATTTACACAACAGATAAAGAGATTTGTTAAAGAATTGCGCCCTGAAAAGACCCGAGCTTTTATCGAAATCAACCACGCCAACACAAAGCGACCCATAACACACGTGCATAGGATTATTGGTACTGGAATATGGAGGAATTATTAACGATTTTTCAAAAGCGGTGCATCTGCGATTGGCCAATACTCTCGAAACCTAACCTTAAGCACGACATTTCTAGCCATTATCCTAAACTCAAGCAAGACATCTCTAGCCGTTACCCTAACCTCAAGCAAGACATCTCTAGGCGTTAACCTAACATCAAGCCAAACATCTCTAGGCGTTACCCTAACCTCAAGCCCAACATCTCTAGCCATTACCCTAATATCAAGCATGACTTCTCTAGCCATTACCTTACCATCACGCCTTTCTTCTCTATCCTAGCTATAACCGTAAACCTTATCCACTCAGCTTTCTTAATGCCTCACCCTTAACATAACTCTTCTTTAGAACATAATCCAACCCTACGGTTTTTTCAAAAACACAAAAGATTTTTTTTAATTCAATAACTAGCCCCAAGAAGAAATTATATTTCTCCTGCTCCCAATGTAAGGTATTATTTTGTTTCAGTCATGCTTTGATATGATGAAAAGAAATGAATCTGTAAAACTAAGGGCGAGAGGTAGCGAAAAAAAATCCGTTTTCTGTTGCTTTTATTTTACGCTTATTAAAAGGAAAGACAGTTTACTATACTGTGCCGGAACCCTTTAAGTCTCCCAGTCCCATAGTTCCTCAGATTTACTGAACCTGTTATGGTAGCCATCAAGTGTCTACCCATGTTCAAGTGACCTTCGACCTTACTGAGGGATACGGTGTCAGCAAGTCATGAGATTGTAGCTAGAGTTCAGTCAGCATTATCAGCGCCGCCTGGACTTACTTCACGTGGAGACCAGAAGATTTATGGCTAGATTCAAAGTAACGCAATGAAACGAGTCAGCTGTAAGGCCCATGAAAATTGGCGGGAAGTTCGTTGGAAAGTAGTCAATAGCGAAGTACACGGGACAATATAGATCATATTTCTTGTTGGAATTTAGGTCGAAATTTGGTTAGATGTCATCGTGTATCGATGAGTACGTCAATAGATAAATATCAAAATTGGAAGATTCGATGTTAAAACAAATTGGTTAGTTTTTTTAAGACTTTATACTTTATATCCCACTTTATACCATAAAGATTAACTAGTTATATACACTCGTGTTTTCTTTATCGCTGTGTTAGGACTTTATAATAGTGGGAGATACCCTATGAAGTAAAAGTAATCAACAAGTGAGAAAATGTTGCAAGCAATAAGATTAATTTTGACTTGATGACGTGAGACCATTTTAAAAAATCAGATCCATTCAGATGAACTCCATGTGCTTTTCGTACTTTCCTTGACACCAACTGGCATCACCATGACTCCTCCTCTACCTGTCATGACACCAACTAACATCACCATGACTCCTCCTCTACCTGTCATGACACCAACTGACATCACCATGACTTCTCCTCTACCTGTCATGATACCAACTAACATCACTGTCAGGTATCGTTGTCTAGGGTTTCTTGTCCAAGGCTCGCACACCAACAACTGGCGTACAGTAACTGACACAAGTCCTTTTCTCAAAAGCAATCTTTATTATTCTGATGGCCACTTGTCAACTATGTACAACTTTTCTCATTCAGTACAACTCCTTCAACTAGGTACAACTTATCTCAGCCCTACAGTCCATACGACCAACACGGCAACCCTAAAAGCTCGGGTATTCCTCGTGTTCACTTGTCCCTTCGCCACTGGTCTCCGCCACATATCTCTCACTCATCGAGATACACCCGAGTTTTATACCCGTGGGCCTGGACTCGTGGACTGACCTTGCACGGACCCTGATTCCCGGCCCCATGTGAATCTCGTTCACAAACATCACAACATGAGCTTGTGACCAGGCAAAATATAACTTTCACAAACAGTGATTCTCATACCCCTGACAATCACCATGACTTCTCCTCTACCTGCCATGATACCAACTAACATATTCCAGACTTCTCATCTACGTGCCATGATACCAACCAACATCACCATGACTTCTCCCCTACCTGCCATGATACCAACTAACATATTCCAGACTTATCATCTACGTGCCATGATACCAACCAACATCACCATGACTTCTCCTCTACCTGTCATGATACCTAATCAAGAGTGTCAAGTTAACTCTTGACAGATCTCAGCTCCTCCCCCGAAGATCATCATTAACTTCATCATGTCCACACAACCCGATGATTATCACATCCCACTCATTTATTTCAAACACCAACTCTCCTGCTATCAGAGTCCGGAAATCGTGGTTGTTACTAAGTCTTGGCATCAAATTATCAAATCCGAATTGTTATTGAAAGCATCGTGTTTTTTTTAATTTAAATGTAAACTGAATATTAGCATCTGCAAAATATAACATACAGTCCTTGGTGCAACACCCATTTGTTTCAAAAAAGAATGTTTCTTTTGAATATTTTCTTTTCTAAATCCAGCAGATAATTTATGTTTAATGTTCGGTCGTATGTTTAAGTCACAAATCACGGAGAAATGCCTATAACATTAATTAATAAGGAGGTAGCCAAAAAAAGGTGTGTTTAACATGTAAAGAGTGAAGTCTACATTTTATTTCAGCTTTTAAAATACAGTACAAAGTTACAGACGTAAAAGCAACAAACATCGTAAGAGTAGCTGAAGGGCGCAGGAGGAAGGAGGCTAAAGACAGTAGAGCTAGGAGAGAGGCCAGAACATTGGGAAGCACAGAACTCGTGTACAAGAGCTGTGGTATAGACTGTCACTCAAAGATGGGACTGCACAGCCACATAACGTAATGCAACCCAACACAACGATGATGCACAATCGACTTGCGAGACTGAAAGATGCCGATGAAAAGAACAACATATTTTTAATGATTTTAAGTAGGGCTGCGGAAATTAACGATTAATTTCTCGATTAATCGATAAATATTTTCATCGATTAAAATTATTTTAATCGATAAAACAGTGATTAAAATGAAAGAAATGTTGTTGTTGTTTTTATAAATTTCGATTTATTAATAAATAATTAATAATTAATAATAGTTTTTATTTTTACGTACAAACTACTACATTTAAAAAGCAGACTCTAAAATTGTAAACTTTAAAATAACCCGTTTTATAAGGACAATGATATTTTTAAAAAACATTGTTATTAATTAATTAACAAAAACAAAATTTAAATTCATTGGCATTCTTTTGAACTGCTTATATTTAAATATATCTCTTAACAATAGTATATTTTTAAATTAAATACTTCAGTTATGGGCATTTTTTAAAATTCTATAAAAAGGCGTACAATGTGAAGGAAAACAACATAGTGAAAAAAGTGATTATGAGGTCTTGGAAAAAAATCATAACTTTTGAACCATTTAAGATAAAAAGATGATCTTTATGTTTTTGTTAATCATCAAACAACTTCTATATAGCTGTATTACTTTTATATTTTTTAAATAATTTGAAATTTTCATCCAAGTGCCTAAACTTTAATGAGTTATTTAAATTATTTTTATTTTTAATTATGTTTTAAAAATAAATCATTTTGAAAAAAATTCATTCAAATGCCTGTTTTCATTACTTCTCTTGAAATTTTCAGTTTAATGACGTCATACATCTTTATTGTTAGTTTTAACAAAATTATCTATTAATTTTAAGGTATTTTAACTATTTGTCATCTTTATCTTTTAGCTTTTATTTAGCTTGTATCTTTTATTTCAATTTTTTTTCACATGGTCTCTTTTTTTAATTAGTTTATCTTATCTTCTTATCTTATATGTTACAGACGCTCCTTCTGTACAGAAGATTATTGTGTCCTACGTATTTCTATGGTTTGTGTTTAGTCCTGTATTCTTACTAGAGTTTTAAAAGATGATAAAGTGGTGGCTTTCCTGGTTTCCTCAGGCAACCCATTCCACGCCCGAATACCGGACGGAAAGAAAGAAAACTTGTATGTGTTTGTTCTTGCATATGGAATAAGAAAGGTGTTTTTAACTTTATGTCTATTTGAGGGTTGTATTAGGTTATCTTTGTGTTGTATTTCTAAATTAGAATTAATTTCCTTATGTATAATTACTAATTTACTCTTGGTTCTTCTATCCTCTAGTGTTTCAAGGTTTAATGATTTAACTAACGGTGTTACTCTTGTCAGTTTTGAATATTCTCCAGTAATGAATCTGGCAGCTCTTTTTTGGATTTGTTCTAACTTATCAATATTTTCTTTGGTGGGTGGGTCCCATACAGAAGATGCACATTCTAGTATAGGTCTCACCAGGGTGAGGTAGCATTTTAGTTTTATATCTTTGTTACATTTGTAAAAGTTTCTTTTTATAAAGCCTAAGGTTTTGTTTGATTTTTTAATAACTTCATTGACATGGGGATTCCAAGATAGTTTCTCATTTATTAGGACTCCTAAGTATTTCGCATCTTTAGCTGGGTTAGTTCTTTTCCATGAATGAAATATTTTGAATTTATTTGTTTCTTTTTCTTTGTTACTCTTAGCAGTTGACATTTTTCTGGGTGGAAGGACATACTCCAGTTAGTTTCCCATTTTATTAATTCATCTAAGTCTTTTTGTAAAATTTTGCTATCTTGTTCTGACTTGATTGTTCTATAGATTATACAATCATCAGCAAATAACCTAACTTTAGTTCCTGTTGAGATATTGTTGGTTAAGTCATTTATATAAATTAAAAATAGTAAGGGACCTAGGACAGTTTAGCACAGTCTTTGAGTTTGTGCAAACTAAAGCAAAACCAAATTAAATCATTATTAGGATTTAACACAATTTAATCGATTCTAAGTGTATGCACACATGATGTGACATCTCAAGACATGTCCCAGACGGATGCTCCTCTAACAGTCAGAAAATGTTTACAGGACCGAATCTCTTTTTATCTTATATCTGCCCCAACTAATTAAGCCTACTTCTTCCTATAGATGGTTCTCTTTCGATGTTTTTTTTTTTACTTATGAGTGAAATTCCTTGCACGTACACACACCCAAGAAGCCTTAATTTTAGTTTTCCCAACTGCTACATAGTACACCGATAATTTTCCATGCAACAATCCTGGTTGTGAATCCTGATTCACCAACGACACATTTTTAGATACATAACAGACACCCCTTAAATACCCTTAGATAGATCACAGACACCCCCTTATATACATCACAGACACCCCTTCGATACCCTTAGATAAATGAGAGACACCCCCTTAGGTACCCTTATATACATCACAGACTCCTATTAGATACCTTTAGATACATCACAGACACCCCCTAAGATACATCACAGACACCCCCTTAGATACCCTTAAATACATCACAAACACCCCCTTAGATACCCTTAAATACGTCACAGACACCCCCTTAAATACCCTTAAATATATCACAGACACCCCCTTAAATACCCTTAAATACATCACAGACACCCCCTTAGATACCCCTAGTTACATCACGGAAAAATCTTAGATATACCAGAGAAACTAAACTGTTCTACTTAGCTGTCATGGGTCCCAACAGAACGTTATATTATCTTACCTGATTGACATCATCAGAAGATGACTGGGGTTAAAATAGACTTGAACAAATATCTGGACATAGAGTTAGACACAGAATTAGACACAGAGCTGGACACGGAGCTAGACACAGAGCTGGACACAGAGGCGGACATAAAGATGGACACAGGGGTGAACGTAGAGATGAACCAGATGCTTAACACTTGATAAGTGGACAGTACCTGGCATTCATCAAACAGTAGATGATGGGGTTGTACATCGAGTTGGACATGGCTAGCCAGTAGATGAGCAGATAGACTTGTTGTATGTACGACCAGTCGTGGACCTTCTGGTACACGTTCTCGAGGATGAAGTAGACGTGGGTCGGCAGCCAGCAGACGGCGAATATCAGCACCACCGCCATCATCATCTTGACGACCTGGGGAGGTTACGTGTTGTTGTCAATGTTGGTGTTAATGTCAATGTTATTGTTATAGCCAATGTTATTATTATGGTAAATGTTATTATTAACGAGCAACAAAGCCCGTCCAAAGACGTTCCGCCGTCGTTTCTGTGATATGTTATAACAGCAGTCTCAAACGGTCATATATATGAATCACGTAAAAAATACTATTCATTATAGTTATATTTAAAAAACACGTTAAAAAGTTTTTCACTATGAATCCCAACGCGTATCGCTGAAAATGAAGTCTTGGGAAAAAATAAAGCACCAAAAATAACTCGCTTTGAACGTCCGCGTAAACGTGTTCAATATGTAAATAAGATTTAATTTTTCTGATTGGTTGTTGGAGTCGGTGGGAGTTACCAATGCTATCGATGACCAGACATAAAATTGCCTTTTATTATATGGGATGTCCATGTTATTGTTATTGTCCATGGTATTTGTATAATTAATGTTATTGGTATTCTTAATGTTACTGGTATTGTCAATGTTATTGTATTGTCAATGTTACTGGTATTGGTATTGTCAATGTCTTTTTACTGTCAATGTTATTGGTATTGTCAATGTCTTTGTATTGTCAATGTTATTAATATTATCAATGTTACTGGTATTGTCAATGTTACTGGTATTGTCAATGTTACTGGTATAGTCAATTTTTTGTATTGTCAATGTTATTGGTATTGTCAATGTTATTGGTATTTTCAGTGTTACTGGTATTGTCAATGTTTTTGTATTGTCAATGTTATTGGTATTTTCTGTCGTATTTATTATTGTTTGCTGTGATGATATAAATGTTAAGTTTTTATTACACAAATGCGTCGAATTAATATACCAGATATTTAATATAGGTAAGTCCGTTTACAAAAATGATAATGTGCTAAATACAGCAATGATATCGTCTGCTCACTTTCCTCTTGCTCTTGACTCTCTCTGCTTGCATGGGGACGGCCTCGCCGATCGCCTTGCTGCACCACAGCTCCCAGCCAATCCTGGCATACGTGCCAAACAGCGTCAGCATGGGCAGGAAATAGTTGAGTATCATCACGACTATGCTGTACCTGTTCGTTAGACGATAGGGAGACGTTAAAACACGACAAACGGCTATGCTGTACCTGCTATTTAAACAACAATAGGGAGGCGTTAAAACACGACATACGAATATGATGTACCTGCTCGTTGAACAACAATAGGGAGGCGTTAAAACACAACTGACATACAGTGTGCTGTGCCTGCTCCTTAGACAAGCTCCGATGGTCAGAAGTTTTAACATAACCTATATGAGACCTTTGTTTTCCAGCTCATCAAACAAACTGAGTTTGGGGGACATTAAAATAACAAATGACATGCGACTTTACTGTGCCTGCTCATTAGTCAAAAGAGTCAGGGAGAAATTTTTAAAATATTATGACATAAATACCAACAACAGAAACCAACCATGGTAGCAACAATATCATTTGTTAATAAAAGCAGTATTGAAGCATGTTGAACGGCTGTATGGGGAGTCAAAGAAATAAGCCGTCTATGGGTTTTGGGCAGTGAGACCATTTTTCATACAATTTCGTAGAGCGTCCCCAAGTGACAACACTTTCTCAATAGGTATTTTAAACATTCACTTCTCGGTGTCATTGGTGATTTTAAAAATTCAGTTGAGTTTGTCACTAGTGATATAGTTACAGAAATTTTACGAGTATTTTAAAAATTAATATACATGGCAAAATGTATATATATATATACAGTCGGACCCAGTTATGTTCATATAAATTCATATTTATATTTATATATTTATACAGAGAGAGAGAGAGAAAGAAAGAGAGAGAGAGAGAGAGAGAACCATGGTGAACTGTGCTTGAAGTGTACAACTGAAATGGGATTAGTTTCAAGTTTTTGTTACAAGTGATGATAGTTGGCTGAGTGGTTCGTCATGATTCTATTGGTCATCACTAGGGTAACTAAGAGAGTACAAAAGTCTTCAATCACATTTGTATGGATTTAACAAATAACTCATTTCGCTCCCTTGATCTAAATCGCAGTAACGGTCCCCTAAATTTGAATTGGACTCGGCGGAGTCAACCCAATAATCTTTCGCCACGTGGTCGCGGTGGACGATCGGTACAGAGACTGCCTAGAGTTACGAGTTCAATCCTCGGTGCTGGCAAGGTCCCCGAGCACCCAGCTTCGAAAAGGGTACCTGATATCGGTTGGGGAAAGTAAAGGCGGCTGGGCATTGTGCTATCCACACGATCCCTCCCTCGCACGCCGTTGCTAACAAAAACCTATGGAAGCTTTCTTCACTTGCCCCCCTCCCCCCTTAGGCCATCATAGTCTGAAGAGGGGACTTGACTTTTACTTTACATAATTAAAATTAACGTCGTCTCTAGAATTACTCCTAGACATAATTTACAATCAAATAATCTCACATTACAGCCAAACCCCAATCTTCAAAACGTTGGACGAGTTGCTCTAATGCAGTTTAAAAATTATCTCTAGAAGCAACAGACCGATTCCCACGTGAATTAGAGCAAAGAATGTTTTATAAACGCTATTCTATGAGAAGTTTTTTCTGAACATTACGTGGTAAGGCATGTGTTCGTGGCTGGAGAAGGGAGGCTAGTAGCTACAAGAACAACACTTGTTGTCTATTTGTCTTGCGGATTGGACGACGTGATGAATATTTGGCTAAATCAACGAATGGAAAACAATTTTAGAAATGATGAGGCATAGAGCTCAAGAAAAACTGCACTTTGTCACAACATTTAGTAATTCCTCAATATCACTGATTATCAAAAAATGCCATTTTAATAGAGGGGGAATTTTTAGCGCATTTTCGAGAAGTCGAATGCGCTATTGCACCCGTTTTGTCCGTCCGTCTGTCATCACCCTAGATCTCAACAACCATAAGTCCTAGACCCATGATGTATATATGTTTTTTGTATGTCCTGGCCTGCCATTTGTGCATCAACACTCAGTTACTCGATCCGTTAAAAAACCCGTTAAAACTACAAAAAAACTTTGCGAATCGAGAGGTAACACTGGCGCAGGGAACGGCCGCCATTGCCGGAAGTCGAATACATCATTTTTCAAGCATTCAAGAGTGGTGCGAAGGCGTGCAAAAGAATTAGTTTTTTTTTTTTTTTTTTTGTTGACGTCATTAGAATATGTGTAAAAGTTTAGAGAGTTTTGCGTCATCATTTGTGGGGACTTGTAGTTAGATTAAAGAGAAAATATTTTTTTTTAAATGTAAAGAAATGACTTTTAAATAAAAAAAAATGTCAGGTATATTCATTACACAAGAAAATTCATAAAAATATGTCTAAAATCTAAACACAATTACTGATAACTACATAATGCTGATATCTAACATAAGTACTGATACATAATACGAAAATGCTCTAACACGTCCTGAGTTCCAAAAGGGACCAGGCTTAACATGATTTTTTTTATAGTACTATAGAGGTGGTAGTGCTAAATTATCATACAGACAAAAACATAACGTTTACTCTTCAATCATTTCCACATCATTGTCAGGGGTATGAGAATCACTGAGGGTGAATGTGTCTTGACTGAGTGAACACGAGGGCGTGTGATCAGAGGACATGCAAGAGGTCATTAAAGGGTCAGTTGAGACCACTTGGGTATATAGAAACAGGGCAGGGCACCTAGCCCGAATGTTAAATGAGAGACTACCAAAGAGACTCTTCTATGGCGAGCTCCAGCATGGCCAGCGGTCCCATGGTGGACAAAGAAACGCTTCAAAGACACCATGAAAGCCTCTCTGAAAGCGTTTGCAAGAAACCCAGACACGTGGGAAGAAGCTGCAATGGATCGGTCCACCTGGCACCAATCCATCCACGAAGGTGCCAGGACATGCGAGGCAAACAGGATCAACGCCACAGATAAGAAGAGGCAAGCCCGAAAGGCCCGTGCTACCAACTATCCAGGAGACAACCCACTCGTCCCATGTCCTTTCTGTTCTCGAACCTTCCGTGCCAGGATCGGTCTCGTCAGCCATCTGCGCACACATAGGCAAAACCAGTCCCAGCAACCAGCAACCCTCGGATGACTAGCGTGGTTCTCGTCGACTCGACGGACGAACAACACATATAGGAACAACGAGTGGCAGTGGTCAGGGTGAGCGCGAGACGGAAGTGTTGCACAAGAGGCGGTCAGTTTGAACCGAGGCTTACATGTGGAATTTAAGTGCACGGAGCGGTGTGTATAGAGCCCATACGCTGTGTCGTGCCTGTACTGAGAGTTAAGGAGATTGTGTACAAATATTATGAGTTATATACTGGAAGTTGTATAAAATTTTATAAGCGCGGTCCTATGAAGACTCACCAGTTCCTTGAGGGAATAAACATTGCATTGTTTAACATAGATTTGTGTCACTTTATGTGTACGAGTTGACAGCGGAGAGCAAGGACAAAACCTTTGACAAGGAGACATGACAAATATAATGGTCTCTTCATATCTCTAAATTATTTTTTTATAGTATTCTTCATTATATGTTTCTAGCCTAGTCTGCTGACAAAGACTTTTAACCGGAACTCCATCTATTTTAACCGTGTTGTTTTCATTTCAAGCTACCACGCATATTCTACACATAGTCAATCATTGTATATGCTGTATTTAGCAACTGGTATTAGCTGCTTGCAATGAAATGGATTAGGTAGCCACCATATGACTGCTCCAATGAGGACAAATATATCTGATAGTGCCATCTAATGACCTATAAAACTTTACACTGACCAATGCTAATTCAACATGACAATCCTTACATATGTATGTCGAAATAGATTAAGCAAAATAATCCCTCATTTTGTTTTTGGAGAACGCAACATAAAGGATGGAGGGACAACGCTGAAACTTTTTATTGGACAAAGTTCTTGGTTACCTCCCATGGGGATGCAAACAGGGCGAAAAATGCGTCTCTTTTTTTTATCCTTAAATCATGGACCGGAAGTGGACTGGCAGCCATCGTGAACCAGAAATCGCCGTCCTCAGTACTTGTCGTCTGCGGTCTGCCACAGCCAATCGTATTGCTCAAGACAAAGCTGGACTTTTATAGGCGTAACAACAATAACAGACATCATAGAAAGTTATGAATAGAATCGGTTTTTACTGTGGATATGCACAAGTTGGTACACGTTACTGACTGTCAACAGATATGATTTCACTGTTATGGTTAGACACAAGACTTGGTGAGCTGACATAAAAATATATCTATTTAAACATCCAGGAAGTTACTACTGTGTCAGGGTGACTCACGCTAGGTCCTGTTTGCTGGCCCTGTCCACCACCGTGTCCGGCCACTGGAGGTAGCAAATGCTCCGGTTCGGTACATCGTACGTCGTGGCGTACAGCAGGTTGGGCAGCGCTATCAGCAAGGACAGCACCCAGATGACGGCGATGATCGTTAGGATGATCCGCCCGGTCAGACGTGGCCTCAACGGGTGAATGATTGCAATGTACCTGGTGGGGGTGGGGTGGGTTGGAATAAAAGAAAACAAAAGTGAAATATTTCTTTTTTTTAAGTTAAAGCAATTTTTATAAATAACGGTAAATTTATTATCAAGTTAAATTCCTCAATATAAAAAACGAACCTTGATTCCATCCAAAATGAAATGAATTGATTATATCATATCGTGTAATAAAATCGTATGGTTTATTATGTCTTACCTTGTAAACTATGTTATCTTGTATAATATCTTATAGTTTAATTTTGTATGCCGTCATATCCCATCATGTGGGACGTGGTGGTCGAGAGGTAGCGCTCTCGACTGTCATACCGATGGTCACGAGTTCGAATCCACACTAAGATGAGGATTTGTTCTCGGGGCCTGAGGAGTCCCCGAGTCAACCAGCTCCGAATGGGTACCTAACTAGACAATAGTTAGGCGGCTGGGGTAATGCGTGGAACCCCTATAGCCGTGGCCTGTGACCGCTGCATCACTTGCCAACAGATCATCTCTCATAATCTGTGGACGCAATTATCTTCTGCATAGAAGGAGCGTCTGTATATCTAAGATAAGATAAGATGTCAAGTATACAATATTCAATAATCTTAAATGGTTTACTATATCATCGTATTCTATCTTGTGCCTGCCATTAACATATATTATCATTCAATTATTCCACTAATATCACGTCCAGGCAACACACCAGCCCTGCAACCCCATTTAAAACCACAACACACCACCCAAGACACACCACAACACCAAGACACACCACAACACATCAGTCTTACAAACTCATGTAACATCACAACACAACAAACTACAGCCCAATGTAACAACACAACACACCAACCCTACAACCCCATGTAACACCACAACACACCAACCCTACAACCCCATGTAACACCACAACACACCAACCCTACAACCCCATGTAACACCACAACACACAAGCACTACAACCCCATGTAAAACCACAACACACCAAACTACAACCCCATGTAACAACACAACACACCAGTCCTACAACCCCATATAACACCACAACACACCAACCCTACAACCCCATGTAACACCACAACACACCAGCCCTACAACCCCATGTAACACCACAACACACCAGCCCTACAACCCCATGTAACACCACAACACACAAGCTCTACAACCCCATGTAACACCACAACACACAAGCCCTACAACCCCATGTAACTCCACAACACACAAGCCCTACAACCCCAAGACAAACCGCAACACATTCGTCTTACAAACTCATGTAACATCACAACACACCAGCCCAACAACCTCATGTAACACCACATCACTCCAGCCCAACAACCTTAGGTAACACAACAACACACCAGCCTTACAACCTAATTTAACACCACAACACAACAGCCCTACAACCTCATGGAACACCACAACACACCAGTCTTACAACCCCATGTAACACCACAGCACACCAGCCATACAACCCCATGTAACACCACAACACACCAACCCTACAACCCCATGTAACACCACAACACACAAGCCCTGCAACATCATGTAACACCACAACACACAAGCCCATGTAACTCCACAACACACCAGCCCTACAACCCAATGTAACACCACAACACACAACCCTTACAACCCCAAGACAAACCGCTACACATCCGTCTTACAAACTCATATAACACCACAACACACCAGCCCAACAACCTCATGTAACACCACAACACACCAGTCTTACAACCTCATGTAACACCACAGCACACCAGCCATACAACCCCATTTAACACCACAACACACCAACCCTACAATCCCATGTAACACCACAACACACAAGCCCTACAACCCCATGTAACACCACAACACACAAGCCCTACAACCCCATGTAACACCACAACACACCAGCCCTACAACCCAATGTAACACCACAACACACCAGCCTTACAACCCCAAGACAAACCACTACACATTCGTCTTACAAACTCATATAACACCACAACACACCAGCCCAACAACCTCATGTAACTCATTAGACCAGCCCAATAACCTCATGTAACACCACAACACACCAGCCTTACAACACCATTTAACACCACAACACACCAGCCCTACAACCCCATGTAACACCACAGCACACCAGCCATACAACCCCATGTAACACCACAATACACCAGCCCTACAACCCCATGTAACACCACAACACACCAGCCCTACCACCCCGTGCTACGCTACAACAACGCACTGGCATCCACCAAAAAAAACCGTAACGCCGATCATCTGTATAACACTTCAATAATTCATCGCTTCGGATACTCCCAACATGTAAAAAAATATCCACGGTCAAATGAAGAGGTGATACGATAGTGACCCCGATCCTGGCCCCATCACGACCCCGAGGTCACCCCATCGGTTGTAAGTTATTGATCTGAGAATATCGCCATAGTCATGCCGGTGGTGGCATCTAACATTCCGAAATGCAAGTGTCCAGGCCAAAGCGTGAAATGGGTAATAAGAAAACTAACGACGCTAATCCTTGTTGCCTGACTCACTTGTGTTAGCGCGGCCTGCCAACTCAGGCCCAAAAAAACCGATAAAAGAGAGACAGATAACGTATACGTGGTGCAGAGAGGGGCCAGCTCGAATCACAGGAGGGAGGAGGTGGGTGACACGTCGCCCTGTTTTTTTTTTCCCAGTGAGGTCAGAGCTGAGGTCCAGCATGTGGACGACTCCTGACATTGGAGGCTTATAGCTTAGTGTTACAAAAATAACGAAGGAATGGGGTCTAGAAATGAAATTTGTGCCGTAGAACTAGAAATATAGTTGGATATAGGTAAAGCGGAAGACAGGATAGATCTCTTAAAACAAGTGTTTGAAAATGTTCCTTGTTTTGTATTTGAACATAAGTTAAACTCTGTATTTTGCAAAAGGAAATAATGTTTACAAGTACATTTTTATATCCCCTAATGAAAAAATAAATTCAAATTTATATTTATATTTATATATATATATATTAGAGCTGCGGATATTAAAGATTAATTTTGCGATTAATAGTTGAAAAAATTTAACGATTAAATTATTTTTAACGATTATTTGACCTATCCACCACTTACAAATTATAGTAGGGAAAAAAGTAAAAAAAAAAAAGACAATACCATTTAAAAGTAGCAACTGATTCATAATAAATTTCCTGAACATTACACGAACATTTTGGTTTAAAACTATGGACTGACGGAATGTTTAAAACACATTTCGCCTACTTATCAAACCAAATGAAAAGCGTATTAAGCTAATGGCAGTTATGGAGTCTGACTCAGAGACAGAAATGAAGGCAGCTCTTCTGATGAATTACTGCGTTACCAAATGGAGAGGAAAGTTCCTGAATCCAATAAACCTCTACAATGGCGGAAGCTAAATGATCACCGATATCCAACAATGTCATTCCTTGCCAAGACGTTTTGTGCATACCAACTATCTCAGTTCCATGTGAATAATTGTTCAGCTCGGCTCGTTATATTGTCGATTAGAAACGCTCGTCACTTGTACCAAATAATGTCAACATACTTGTCTTTTTGCGTAGTTTGTTAAAAGATAGCATAATAGGAGATATTCAAGTGTTATTTAGAATTTCAAGAAGAACTGTTACTTATGACATCATAAATGTTAATTTTTGGCTTTAATCGAAATTAACGATTAAATTTAAATTACTCGATAAAATTAATTTTAATTCATTAAATTTTAACGATTAATCGATTAATTAATCGTTAACTTCCACAGTTCTTATATATTTGTCTATATTTTTTTATTTGGAACATTGTGTGTAAACTAAAGATTTTTCTCAAACGGAGGATAATTTATTTTTTCTTAATTAATAATAAAACGCAAGATGATTTTTTTTATTCATTATGAGCAACGAGGCCAGTGCAATGACGTTCCGCCG
Source organism: Radix auricularia (assembly GCA_002072015.1). Lineage (NCBI taxonomy): Eukaryota > Metazoa > Mollusca > Gastropoda > Lymnaeidae > Radix > Radix auricularia. The sequence continues at coordinate 162,603 of MUZC01000487.1, forward strand.
TCGTTTCGATGGCATGTTCTCTATGAGTAACAGCTTTGATTAGTAGGAGTGACATACTTCAAGATGGGAACATAGCACTGACTGATTACAAAAATACTGCACCAAAAATAACTGGTTTTTAACGTCCGCTTAAATTAGTTTAATATGTAAGTGAGATTTAATTTTTCTCCGCTAGTGATTGGCTGAAGGAGTATGAGGGACCAATCGCTATCGAGGACCGCACAGACAACTGCCTTTTCTTATATATCATAAAAAGTACAGAAATATGTTTATACTAATTAAATGAATATTTTTTTTTTAATTTTACAAATTTCTTGTGAAATTGTACATGGCTTAGAGTAACTTTTTTTTATAAGGTACACGCTTACTCAGCAAAGACCTCCTTATTGTGAATGAGTGAAACTGCTTCCTTGTGGCTTTTATTCTGTTTAAATCTTTGGATAAAAGAAACGCACTCTAAGGGAATGTCCCCTCACACGTACAAGCTGCTTTACTTGTCTCGTAATGTTCTTGTAGATCAATCAGATGTTGTGTTTTGTATTTTTTTTTTTTTGGGGGGGGGGGGTTCTTGTTTTAACAGATTCCCCCACCCCTACCCCCTCTCCTCAACTTCGTTAGGAACAATTTAAGGAAGTGCCATCAAGCAGCGTGCTATTGAAAGTAAAGAAAAAATGTAAAAAAAATTAAAATAAATCTCAATCGGCATTTCTTCGAGGATGTGCCCGCGGATTGCGTTCTTCAATCTTTGCTGGAAAAAAAAACACAATCTGATGGATTTGAACTTGTCATCTTTTCTTTAAACTCTAACTTCTCCAAACGCACGCAACACAACGACCCCAGATTTTCTTGGTCAGAAGGTTTTAGTGGTTGGTTCTGAAATTAAGGTATCCAATATTTTTTTGGTTTCCCCGTTGCGCCGCAATGTTGAGAATGGGTTAGTTCATTGAGGATGGGTTAGTTCATTGAGGATGGGTTAGTTCATTGAGGATGGGTTAGTTTATTAAGGATGGGTTAGTTCATTGAGGATGGGTTAGTTCATTGAGGATGGGTTAGTTCATTGAGGATGGGTTAGTTCATTGAGGATGGGTTAGTTCATTGAGAATCTTTTAATCGCTTTCATTTATTTTTTTTTCTTCATTTTAAGTTTAGCCAGTGACACAGCAATCGATTTACGCATGGTGAAGTAAGTGTCAGCGGTAACATGATCTGTTGCAGCAGTATGAGAGTCTTCGTAATCATGAGACAATAATCAGCTAATGTGTTTTATATCATTATACGGCCGTCTGACTTGGGTTAACAGTGGTTATCAAATAGTGGGGTGCGCCCCCCAAGGGGTGGGGCGCTAGGCTCCGTCAAGAGGGGCTCGTTTGATTTCAGCAGATCAATTTATAGACAAATGATACTATTTACAGTCACGCGAGGGGGGTGCGAAATGCTTTCTTCTCTCTAGGGCATGACAGAAAATATTTGAGAAACACTGGGGTAAGGTTAAAAAAATAAGTCACAGGTAAAAAAAAAATTCAAGAGAAAAAAACTTCTTTTTTTCTAGCACTAAAAAGTCATAGGAAATCAAGTCATAGAACAGAAAAGTCACAATAAATAAAGTCATAAAAATAGAAAAGTCACATGAAATAATTCACCTGAAGTAAATTCAGAGGAAATAATGTCACAGAACAGAAAAGTCAAAGGTAAGGTCACAGGAAATAAGGTGACAGGACAGAAACGTCAAAGTTTCGGTCACAGGAAATAAGGTCACAGAACAGAAAATTCACAGGTTATCACACAGAAAAGTCACATATTAGGTCACAGGAAAAGAAACGTTACCGAAAATAAAAGTCTCAGAAAAGTCAAAGATAAGCAATGTATTAGCTATCACCATTTTCACTTTACGAGTTGGAACGTTTTCATATGAAATTTTTGGTCTTTTTAGAACGGGCCCGAATGACGTGAAAAGCAAGATTACATTTAAATTCATCATTTGTCCTTTGGGTTCATTGTGGAACATTTAAATTAGGGCTGCGGAAATTACCGATTAATTTCTCGATTAATTGGTAAATTTTTTTATCGATTAAAATTATTTTAATCGATAAAATAGTAATTAAAATTATAGAATTTTTTATGTTATTTTATTTATTAAAAACCAATTAATAATAGTTTGTTTTTTTTTACGTACAAACTACTCCTTTTAAAAACGGACTGTAAAAGTGTAGACTTTAAAATAACATGTTTTATAAGGACAGAGATATAAAAAAAAAAAAACATTGTTTTTAATTAATTAACTTTAATAAAATTTAAATTCATTGACATTATTTTGAACTACTTATATTTAAATATATCTCCTTACTTCCACTTCTTCTTCGTTCTCAATATTGTATATTGAGGTTTGCGTGCCACGAGTTTTGCGCCAATTGGCCCGTGGTCTCCGACTTCAGCCTGCTGTATTTTCTGGATTTGCTTCCATAGCCTTTGGTCAGCCAAGCCCATCTGCAAGGCAGCAGTTGTTTTTGGCAAGTGATGCAGCGTTCACATGCCACGGCTGAGGGTTCCACGCATTACCCCGCCGCTTTACACCGATTTGGAGCTGGCTGGGGCTCGGGGACGCCTGGGCCCCGGGAACGGGTCCTTGGCTTCCCATGGATTCGAACCCGTGACCATCGGAGCGCCAGTCGAGCGCGCTTAAGTTACGGGCATTTTTTAAAAAAAAATGCTATAAAAGGGTACAAATGTTTTGTTGTTTTTTTAATTAATTTATTTTTTGTTTTGGCACAAAATGTAAAGGAAAACAACGTAGTGAAGAAAAAAAAGTGATTATGAGGTCTTAAGAAAAATATCATAACTTTTGAATCACTTGGGATAAAAAGATGATCTTTATGGTTTTGTTGATCATCAAATTTTAAAACAATTTTTATATAGCTGTATTACTTTAACATTTTAAAATTAATTTCAAATTTTCAGCCAAGTGCCTAACTTTAATGCGTTATTTAACTTATTTTTAGCCAACTATGTTTTAAAAATAACTCAATAAGAAAAAAATAATTGCATGTTTCTATTTTTCTCTTGAAATGTTCAGTTTAATGACGTCATACATTTTTATTTTGAGCTTTAACAAAATTATCGATTAATTAATCAGTAATTTTTCTATCAGCCCTAATTTAAATTAACGTGCTTTTAAGCTATTTGTATGTTTGACAGTGGTATAAATACCAAGGCAGCTGGATATCGAAGTCAACAGTGCGCTCGCCTCACAAGTTGAGGGGCGTGGGATCGAAATAAATAAATAAATACCAAAGTTGTCACAAGTTCACGTATAAACCAATAGTGTCCCCAAAACCCCAGTTATTTGTAGCAACGTGCGTAAACTCAAATGGCAACCGAAAACTGGGGTTTGGCTTAGCTCGTTTAGCGTACCGGCTGATTAGGCTCTAAGATGTGACTGTGGCACGCGTGACATAGGTTCGCCATCATGAAAAAATGACGTCATGGGCCCGACATTTTTAAATTATGTAAAACTGATAACCTTTCTTGACTTCAATCCCGATCATGATGCAAATGTGTGCCGATTTGTAAAAGATCCATATTTCCTAGAAGAAACCTGCACTTTTATCAACTTAACGTTTTTTCTGACTTTATTTCTTATGCCATCCCCTCCCCACACACACACACAAGTCTACCATGTCATGCTACTCTTTGTCATTTTAAGAGAACCTCTGGCACATTCCTCGCCCTCTATAGCACACATGTCAGGTCATTTTCCCGACGCATCAAAACTCCTCCTCCCCCCCCCCCCCCCCCGCCACCAAACCTTCCAATCACAACTATCTTAGACCCCCCATAAGCACCCCATTCCATCGCTATCTTAAAGCATCTTAAGCACCCCATTTTAAAACTATCTTGGACCCCCTTCCCTAAGCACTCCATCCCAGCACTATCTTAGAGCACCCTCCCCCCTCCCTCAATCTTGATTGCTGTCAGATCCGAGAGAAATGAGAAGGTTCCCCGAGAAGTGCCCCGAATGCCGAGTTGAATTGAATGGTACACTCCCGAGGCACTCCCGAGGGCCAATACAAGATTGATTAAAAGTAGGCTGATAGGATTACAGAACGGAAGTAGACCATTAGCTTTTTTTAGTCAGAGTTACAAATATTTCAGCCAACTGGACAACACAACAATAATATCAACGTTGATTGCTCTCAAACATAAGCAAGGAACTGTAGGCAATCAGTCAAACTGACTGAGACAATCCAACCTGATTGACGCAATCCAACATGACTAAAACAATCAAATATGACTAAAACAATCAAGCATGACTAAAACAATCAAACATGACTAAAACAATCAAACATGACTAAAACAATCAAGCATGACTAAAACAATCCATCACACAGAATGGGACCGCATAAAGCTTTTTAATAAAAAATAAAATAAATTACACAACTATTTGTGTAAGAAAACAATAAATTCAAGCTTTATTATCCACTAATACAAATAGTAGTAAACGTTTCGGCTCATGCCTTCATCAGTACAAGTTAAATAACATAAATAATTACTTGCATTACATATATATTAAAACATATTAGAGCCTATCTGATAAACAATGAAAAGGAAAGGAAAACAAAAACAAACAAGGACACAGAATATAGGGAAAAGGAGGACTTTGAAGTATCTAAAGTAACAGTGAAAACCACAACGGGAAAAACGATTTTGCAGTCAGGTAAAATTGTGGATTTGATTAATTCCATATGGAACTAACGTACCAAATCGTTTTATGAGTCTATTTTCCATGTGGACTCTATCATGGGTATTGGTTACATATAGAATACCAGTAACAGCAATATCCAAAATACCGTCATGGTCAACACTGTTAAAATGTTTAGACACAGGACAATGTGCCTATTTATTTATATTGTACAGGTGTTCTCTAAACCGATCTCCAAGACGATGGCCTGTCTCACCCACATGACTAAAACAATCAAACATGACTTAAACAATTCAGCATGACTAAAACCATCCAAAATGACTAAAACAATCCAACGTGACTAAAACAATGCAGCATGACTAAAACAATCCAAAATGACTAAAACAATCCAACGTGACTAAAACAATGCAGCATGACTAAAACAATCCAAAATGACTAAAACAATCAAACATGACTAAAATAATAAAAAATGACTAAAACAGTCTAACATGATTGAAACAATTTAATCTGACTTAGAATACAAACTACAGTCGAACCCACTTATCTCGACCTCGGTTATCTCGCCAACCCTAATATTTCGACCCTTTTAAAGTGGCACCGCGAAATTCTCTCTTTGTCGTAGCATTTTCTAATCGCTTATGTCGCTTTTTTATATCGCCTAACTCTAATTTCTCGAGTACAAATGACGCCAAAATTCGCCACTTAAGGTCGGTTATCTCGATTATCAATTGTTGTCAAGTAATTTTGTTTTTCCAAAATGGTCAATCATTAGAAGAAAAGCCCGTTTTACTGTCCTGTCCGTATTTTCCCTTAATTTTTTTTTAGAACAATGAAGGGGAAGATATAAAATGTCCACCTCACGGTGTCTGCTGGTGACGTCACAGCCCGCAGGCGTTCAGCTTGTGGTACTATGCTTCATTTAGTAAGCCATACTTGTTTAACATTAAAAATCATTCACTAGCAAACTCCACTAACAGTGATGGCGTGAATTTTTACATTATTTATAGATCGGAATATTTTTATTAAGATAACGCTTTGATGTCACTGTCGTTCGCGTGTTAGCTTTGGTATTCTGCCGTAAAGCAATAAAAATTTACTCGGGGTAATAAGCTAATATATCGACTAAATGAAGTTAAGGTTAACCGGTCCTGATTAAACGGATGAATAGTTGGTGCACATATGGCTTTTGTTGTTAGCAAACATGTATGTTTATTTTTATAGCATGCTGATTACTTTATCAAACAAATAACGGCAACGCTGTTGTGTAAAAGAAAAAAAAAACAACTCCAATATCACGTACATGTACATTCTCATTTATTAAAGCACATCATGTACATAAAGAAATTTCAAGCACGAGTTTATATTTTGTTTATATTGGTTGTCGTTTATCTCGATCCTCGGTTATCTCGACCCTTTTCGGAAAAACCCTTGGCCATCGACATAACCGTGTTCGACTGTAATTGAAAGATAAAATCAACCGGTATTGACTGACAGAGAGTTACCTGATAACGCATACCGTACACATTTGTATCTGAATGACCGATACAACCCAATGAATGTTTGCTTTGCAATATTGTTTAACGTTTAGTTTCGTCAAATCACTTTAGCCAATTGGAAGTGTTCTCACGTAGTCATATTTGGCTTTAACTATTGCCAGCTCTTAAATACTGACACATCTCATACAACTTTAACATGGAAAAAAATTGAAAAGAATTGTATAAATAAAAATTATTTTAAAAATAAAAGAAATTTTTAAAAAAGCATATTGTTACAAAAAAAAAACAAATTACACAGACTATTTGTGTAAGGAAACAATAAATTAAAGCTTTATTATCAACTAATACAAATAATGGTAGACGTTTCGGATCATGCCTTCATCAGTACAAAAACAATTACATGTACTTACATATATATTAAAATTAAAACATATTAAAGTCTATGTGATAAAATGAAAAGAAATGAAAGACAAAAATAAACACGGACATAGAATATAAGAAATATTCTATGTCCGTGTTTATTTTTGTCTTTCATTTCTTTTCATTTTATCACATAGACTTTAATATGTTTTAATTTTAATATATATGTAAGTACATGTAATTGTTTTTGTACTGATGAAGGCATGATCCGAAACGTCTACCATTATTTGTATTAGTTGATAATAAAGCTTTAATTTATTGTTTCCTTACACAAATAGTCTGTGTAATTTGTTTTTTTTTAATAAAAAAGCTTTATGCAGTCCTATTCTGTATGACATATTGTTACAAGCATTTAACAAATACACTGGATAAGCAAAAATAAAAATAAGTAACAAAAGTCACAATTAAACATCTGAACCGGAAAAAGTTTATGCAGTTACGTAAAATTGAGAGCTTAGTTTATTACACGGAGGAGCAAACCTACAAAATAAATTTAGTAATCTATTTTTCTTTTTATTATTATAGACCTTATCGAATTTAGCTCACATATAGCATGCCACCAACTGCAATATCTAAAAGCCCGTCATGATTCGAATTGTTTAAGTGTTTCGAGACAAAACATATGGCTTGTTTCTTATATGTCTATTCGATATGTGTTCTCTAAACCTAATCCCTCGGTGACTTCCTACGTAGATTGTAGTCCACATCTTTCAAATCATTTCAAAAGACGCGTTGTGACTTATCTAATTAAAACCATATTTCATGTTACACTTTTCATAAGTGGAAAAAATCTGTTTGACATTTAAAATATTTCCTGTTCAGATAATTATTTCAAATCCTGGAAACTTAAAAATATTAAAAAATTGAGGTTTATAGTGGGGCTGGTACTGATTTTAAAAATTTGTTCGGTTACTCGGGAAAAATTTAATCGATTAATATATTAATTTCGATTGCTTGTAATTTTATAGTGTATATATAGATCCCGTTAAGTTGCGATTCCCGATTTCGCGAGATCGGTTATGTAGAGGTATTTCCATGGCTCCACAATTGTGTGAGGCATCATGGCAAATTCGTTCTGCTATGCAAGAAATAAGGTAGAAAAATAAATTGTAATAGTACGAAGAGAACTCTAGGGCCGTCTTAACCCATAGGCCCGTTGGGCATTTGCCTCGGGGGCACACGAGCATAGGGGCCTTTAGGATGATTTTAATTATATATATTATGTATATTTATTTTTTATTCCTATGGCGGGTTTGGGCGCACTCTTTCTTTGCCCAGGGGCCCAACACTATTTCTTTGCCCAGGGGCCCAACACTCTTTCTTTGCCCTTTGTTTTAGTATATCATTATTTACGGAGGAACAATTCTAATCATATTTAGAAAATTGGGTGCTTGGTGCATTTCACTGGTTCCCTTACAATATTTTATGTACGCTTTGTTGACTAACGTAGATTCTATCGATGACGATCAATCAAGACATTCTAGTTAGACACCCCGAACCAGAAACACCAAACAAAAACAAGACTTTCTAGTTAGACACCTCAGACCATCAACACCAAACAAGACGTTCTAGTTAGACACCTCTAATCATCAACACCAAACAAGACTTTCTAGTTAGACACCCCTAAAAAGAAACACCAAAAAAGACATTCTAGTTGACACCTCAGACCATCAACACCAATTCTAGTTAGACTCTTCAGACCATCAACACCAAACAAGACTTTCTAGTTAGACACCTCAGACCATCAACACCAAACAAGACATTCTAGTTGACACCTCAGACCATCAACACCAAACAAGACATTCTAGTTAGACACCTCAGACCATCAACACCAAACAAGACATTCTAGTTAGACACCTCAGACCATTAACACCAAACAAGACATTCTAGTTGACACCTCAGACCATTAACACCAAACAAGACATTCTAGTTGACACCTCAGACCATCAACACCAAACAAGACATTCTAGTTAACACCTCAGACCATCAACACCAAACAAGACATTCTAGTTAGACACCTCAGACCATCAACACCAAACAAGACATTCTAGTTAGACACCTCAGACCATCAACACCAAACAAGACTCTCTAGTTAGACACCCCCAACCAGCCAACACCAAAGAGGACTTTTTGGTTGAGGTATTTAAAGCCCAACTACTACGGAGGAAGTGACGTCAACAAGTCGGAAGCACGACAAAGCTTGAGACTCTGGGTCCTCCCAGAGTGCACTTAGGAGACCTCTGCTGTTTCATGGGCCTTAATGAGGACAGTACCTGACCAGGAACTGACGTCATTTTCAGACTTCATCTTGAACTCAGTTGTGTCGGGTCCACTCACCTATCTTGTGAGGATATTACAAATTGTAAAGGTAAATGGCAGAAGTCTCAGCTAATTATAGCAAAGAACCAGTGCAAAACGGAAGCCAGACATTTTGACCTAGACAAAGTAATTTTAGAGAAATCTTTCTTTCTGCGTGTAACATTATAACTCTTCTGTAATGTTTTGAAATGAGATCATAGTTTGGGTTCATGGAATAGTTTTATTTATGGTAGAACTGTTATTAACGTCTATACATTGATATAAGCTACTGTTGTGGCATCAGGTAATTTTGTGTTGATGGTAATATTTTGGTATAAGAAAATACATTATGTAAGGTAATGTCCTGGTATAAAGAAACATTTTAGATATAAATACTTTGACACAAGGTAATGTCTTGGTATAGGGTAGTGTTAGGTGTAGTGTAATCTAATTTATAAGGTAATGTCTTGGTATAGGGCAACGTTAGGTGTAAGGTAATCTAATTTATAAGGTAATGTCTTGGTATAGGGCAGTGTTAGATGTAGAGTAATCTAATTTATAAGGTAATGTCTTGGTATAGGGCAGTGTTAGATGAAGAGTAATCTAATTTATAAGGTAATGTCTTGGTATAGGGCAACGTTAGGTGTAGTATAATCTAATTTATAAGGTAATGTCTTGGTGTGAGGCAGGAGTCTGCAACCGGCGCTCGTGAGCTGTATGCGGCTCTTTCGATGTTACTCCGCTACTTTACTAACTTCATTGGCTACCCAACAAGCCCGAATCGATTACAAACTGACCGTTATGTGTCACAAATTCTTTTCTGACTCATGCCCTTCCTATCTTACTGAACTTTTTTCGGTCTACTCACCAAGTCGTCAGCTAAGCTCTTCTGCAGATACACGCATTCTCTGTGTTCCTAAGACAAGAACTAAAACATTTGGCGAAAGGTCATTCTCTGTAATGGAAGAGAATTCTCTTTTTGTGCAGCCAAACAATGGAATTCTCTTCCATTACACATCCGTAGTATTTCAACTGCAAAGTCCTTCAAGACTGCACTTAAGACACATCTTTTCAAACTTTATTTTCAAAATTAATTAAACATTTCTTTTAATGATTAACGTAGCTGATGTATAACGAATTGTCATTTATGTAGTTAGTAAGATATGAATGTTTATTTAATTAACATATGTATTGTTATCTCCATGTAAAGCGCTGTGAGCCCGGCTCCTTGCTGAGGTACAGCGCTATATAAATTATCAATTTATTATTATTATTATTATTATTAAGTTGCGGCTCTCGAGTTCCATGCGCAAATATCAATAATATCATTTTTTTTTTTAAATAATGTATTGCCTCTGTTTTAAAAGTGGGAAATTTCTTTATTTACAATTTTTGGCTCTTCCGTCTCAGAGGGTTGCCGACTCCTGGAATAAGGTTTATGATTTGGTGTGAACGAATATTTTAAAAAGATGTAATGCTCTCTAATTAGAATAGGTCTTGTTTTAATCAAATTATTTGATATTTAGTACATAGACAAGAGTTAAGGTTTGATGTGTGGCAAACTTGTATGTATAAAATATTTTTTGGGTATCAATGCTTTTAAACGCCACTGTCATTTAATTCAACTCTTTCGTTTCGCGTGATTTCAGATTATGTTTGGCCGCACACACATTCTTTTGAGACATTCCTTACACCCCGAGTAGTTTTTATCGGCCAACGTACACATTGAATAACCAAATGTTCCCTTACAACCAGCCAACACCAACATGGATCTTATATCACCAGCCATGAAACTCACTCCCTTTCCCCCACCCGCTCAGCTATAATCATGATCTCACACGCAGCTGTACTATAAAAAACGACCACTACTGGTCATACTACAGTTAACCCCCCTTTATTTATCTCCTAGCTAGAGCTCCTCATCACCGCCTCGAAGACCTCTTTTGTCACGTCCTAATAGGCCAACATTGGAAGTCTAGATGTGTAACGAAGGCAATGAAGATTGATAGTTCCCAGTGACCAGCCCAGTGGCCTCGTTCTGTTTGGTGGCGTCATGTGACCGGGGGCTGCACTTTTCTCGTGATGCGAGATGAATGAAACGGAAAGTTGGAACCTCATTGACGAAACAATGCAAACTGCAAGACACAAATGAGCCATACAACACGGACAGCGGGGGGGGGGGCGGAAAGACTCTTTAAATAGGCACTGTTGGGCGCCTTGGCAGTTCCAATAGGAAATATATGGGGGCGTCTGAACGGCTTTAATAGCATTGAGGGGGTAGTTTGTACTTTAGATGTTTAAATAGTAACTTTTAGCTTAACTAACGGGATCAAATAGGAACCATTTGACGGCGTCATAATAGAGTTATTAGAAACTAATGTGTAGTAGTCGCGGCAGAACTTTCTGACATTTAAGGAAGACATATAAAACCAATACTGTGGGAATCATGCGGACGGGGTGCGTATTAGTGTGTGTAACTGGACATGGATGTGAGCGTCAAAGCGCCTCTATTAGGCACTCGTGTATTTGTTTGAAATGACCCTTTGAGAATAGGACTTATGCTAAACTTTTGTTGTTCTTTATGAAAGCAAATTTTAAAAATGCTATATTTAATATCTCTCATAATTTGTCAGTAATTGAATATCTTCTAATATTTTTAAAATGATTTCTTAGTAGAGCTTCTGTACGTAGAAATTAGAATACACGTAGGCGTTAACGTACGACGAATAAAAATGTCTATTAAAACAATACACGATGGAATAGAACCATTCACACTATTAACACGAAGGGGCCTTGGGCATTTAAATATTAACACATAATGATATTTTTTTAGGGCTGCGGAAATTACCGATTAATTTCTCGATTAATCTGTAAAAAATTTTATCGATTAAAATTATTATAATCGATAAAATAGTGATTAAAATTTTTAAAAAGTTTTTTTTAAAAATCGATTTAATAATAAATAATTAATTATAGTTAGTTTTTTTTTACGTACAAACTTCTCCATTTAAAAAAAAAGATTGTGAACGAGTAAACTTTACATTAACCTGTTTGATAAGGACAATGATATAAAAAAAAACATTGTCTTTAATTAATTAACAATAACAAAATTTAAATTCATTGACATTATATTGAACTACTTATATTTAAATATATCTCCTTACAAAATTATATATTTTTTTAACTTAAATTAAATTACATACTTAAGTTATTTGCATTTTTTAAAATGCCACAAAAGGGCACAAAATGTGCAGGAAAACAAAATAGTGAAAAAAATAATTACATGTAGATCTATTGGTTCTTAGAAAGACAATGATAAGTTTTGATAACACTTGAAATAAAAATATGATCTTTATGTATTTGTTAATTATCAAATTTCTCTATAGCTGTATTACTTTTATATTTTAAAATTAATTTGAAATTTTCATCCAAGTGCCTAAACTTAATACGTTTTGTAACTTATTTTTATTGCTAAATATGTTTTGAAAATAACACCGTCACAAAATAATCAATTGCCTGTTTGTATTACTTCACGTGAAATTTTCAATTTATGACGTCATAAATGTTTATTTTTAGCTTTAACAAAATTATCGATTAATAAATCGGTAATTTTTCAAAAGTTAACGATTAAATTTAATTTAATCGATAACAGCCCTAATATTTTTCCTTTAGGTATTAACACAACATGACCTTTGGTCTTTAAACATTAACACAAGATTATCTTTGGTCTTCAAATATTAACACAAAGTGACCTTTGGCGTTTAGTTATTTACACAACGAGGCCTTATAGATTTGACAGAGAAGATGCACGCTTTCTGGTCTTATTTGATACACATTTCGTAGTCACAAACATGCCAACAGACACAAACACACGAAAACAAATTTACACACGCAAACACAATAATACATACAAACACACACTAACACACACATACACACTAACACACACAAACACACTGACACACACATACAAACTAACACACACAAACACACTAAAACACTAAAACACACAAACACACAAACACACACAAACACACGAACACACACAAACACACAAACACACACAAACACACTAACACACACCAACACACACAAACACACTAGCACACACAAACACACTAGCACACACAAACACACCAACACACAAAAACACACCAACACACACAAACACACAAATAAACTAACACTCACAAACACACAAACACACACTAACACACTAACACACACTAACACACACCAACACACACCAACACACACAAACACACCAACACACCAACACACACAAACACACCAACACACACAAACACACCAACACACACAAACACACTAGCACAAACATTCACCATGAGGCCGCAGTGACATCTATCTGCATAAAAAGTATTTCCTAATACTTAAAGGCGAAACCATCCTTCCCCCCCCCCCACACACACACACACCAAAACCCACACATACACACACAACCAACCGGACTGACCACTAGGAACCAGTTTCCCATCTCTCAAATGTCACGAGCTGACCGCGAGTGGTCAAATCCTCCTACGTACTGCCCTAGCCGTGAGTTACAGCTGACCAAAACCAAACACCATTAATGCGGCTCAACTGACCAGATACACTAACATAGTAAAAATGAATAGGTCCAGTTCAACAGTACATCTGATAAGGTTCACATTAACTGTACAAAATGACCATGTTCACTTACACTGTACAAAATGACCAAGTTCACTTATCCTGTACAAAATGACCAAGTTCACTTACACTGTACAAAAATGACCAAGTTCACTTACACTGTACAATTGACCAAGTTCACTTGCACTGTACAAAATGACCAAGTTCACTTACACTGTACAAAATGACCAAGTTCACTTACACTGTACAAAATGACCAAATTCACTTACATTGTACAAAATGACCAAGTTCACTACACTGCACAAAATGACCAAGTTACTTACACTGTACAAAATGACCAAATTCACTTACATTGTACAAAATGACCAAGTTCACTTACACTGTATAAAATGACCAAGTTCACTTACACTGTACAAAATGACCAAGTTCACTTACACTGTGCAAAATGACCATGTTCGCTCTCACTGTAAAAAATACCATTTTCACTGACACTTTACATAATGTACAAATTCACTCTCACTGTACGATTGAACAAGTTAACTTACACTATACAAAATGACCAGATACACTCAGAGTGAACAAAATGATCAGTTTCACTCACACTGTACAAAATGACCAGTTTCACCTAAACTGTACAAAATGACCAGGTCCACTCAAACTGTACAAAATGACCAGGTCGACTCTTCACTGTACAAAATGACCAGGTCCACTCTTCACTGTACAAAATGACCAGGTCCACTCTTCACTGTACAAAATGACCAGGTCCACTCTTCACTGTACAAAATGAATAGGTCTATTCAATCAGAACAACACAGATTCGCTAGCCACATTAATATCACCTCCCCCCCCTCTCTCTCTAAGTAATCAGTCATATTTCTCATTTCACAAAAATATTCGTTTCATTAAAAAAGTCTGCCCTAAACCTGAATATCCATGCGACAAACCTTTAATGTAAGGTTTGCCCTGAATCTCAAACCTCGGATGTTGTCTGATCTTATTATTACTTCAATCTCTCCCCAGAAATTACCAACCCCCCTCCCCCCCCCCACGCACGCTCATTTCCAGGCGGATCCACGCATCCATCATGTATAGAGATCCCACCTTTCATCAACATGCTCCTTTGTATAACGTCTTGACCCTAATCACATTTTTTTCCCTCTATCATCTTCGAAGTTTACTTCATCTATACACAATTCTTTTCAGTCATTAGTTAACTATAAGGGAATGCATTTGGACATACACTTTTTTCATTACTTTAGTTTCGGATTTCTGTTCGCTCATTGATGTGTTGACATATTTGTTCTATACTGTATCCAAATGTTCGTTCATTAATTTACTTTTGTATAGCTGACTTATGACGTATTTTAAATTTGTTTTGTTAATGAATTTAATATCGATCCATTGCTGTATTTTTTTTCCTTGTAGGTTTATTTAAGTCTAGTATTTTCATATTTCACAAGAAAAGTTATCATTGTCACAATTTTCTTAAAGTCATAGGTAAACACAACTTTATCATTCCTTATTAAAATGCCGCATCATAAATACATCGTAACATCTCACAAATTATTTCCAGTAATTCTGATTGTTTAGAAACTCAAAACATTACTTAAGCCGTTATTTGGGTGGGCAAAACAAATTTTAGGATTAAAATTTACTAATGGTTTCTGTGATCTATATCACCAATGGTTTCTGTGATCTATATCACCAATGGTTTCTGTGATCTATATCACCAATGGTTTCTGTGATCTATATCACCAATGGTTTCTGAATAACCAAATGTTCCCTTACAACCTGATCTATATCACCAATGGTTTCTGTGATCTATATCACCAATGGTTTCTGTGATCTATATCACTATGGTTAGGGCTGAACTGATACACGGTATCGGCCGATTTTCGTATACATGTAAATACCGATGCCGATGCCGAGTATTACGTAATTGCTCCAATAGAAAATATGCACGCAGAATCGCATCTTTAAAACATTTCGTTTCGTATGGAATAACAAAATGTACCGTGTGCAGACTTGTTGTCATTGGCAAACATTGATCCTTATAACCTAAATTCGACTCTATTACTATTGTTTATTACTCAATGTTTCATTCATAAAAAGTGGCCGTATGCAAAAGCTATTTAAATATTGGTTAGAATAAATTATGAGACAAAGATGAAGGTTAAAATGGAGTTCCTAGTAGTATTTGTACTTTTTTTAAAGAGGAGAGCTCCCTTTGCGACTATTCATATGTAGGTCATAATATGGAACTTGTATTTACAGCATAGATCCTGGAAATAAAATCACTATTAAAAGGAAAGAAAAAATGTGTGATGCAAGCAGTCGAATTGTAGGTTAACAATAGGGGTGTTCCTGATTCACATTTTTGAAATTCTGCCGGATTCGGCCGGATGCATGAAATAAAATCCGACCAGAGACGAAGCTGCAGCCACATTTGTAAAAATTGATGATTCTGCATTTGCCGAAGTCGGAGCTATTATCTATCTATCTATATTTTATCGCAAACCGGCCAGACGAATTTGGCCGAATTTATGAAGTAAAATTTGGTCGAAGCGGAAGCCGGATTTGTAAAAAAAATGTCCGGATTCCAGAATTGTCGGAGCCGAAATCAGGTACACCCCTAATTAATAGTAGATCCATACTTCTTCAAGTGCTCGGTATCGGTACTCGGTTTCGGAATAATATGGCCGCCATTACTGGATATTCGATTTTTGGCAAAAAATCATACACGGTACACCCCTACTAATGGTGTTTGTGATCTCTATCCCTTATGGTGTCTATGATCTATATCACTAATGGTGTCTGTGATCTATATCACTAATGGTGTCTGTGATCTATATCACTAATGGTGTCTGTGATCTCTATCTCTTATGGTGTCAGTAGTCTATATCAATATTGGTGTCTGTGATCTATATCACTAATGGTGTCTTTGGTCTATAAAACTAATGATGCCACTGGTATATATCGATTTGAACTGTGGTGACACTGGGTGAATACTATCAAAGTATAAGAAAATCTCGCGACAAAACAAAAACAAACAAGACTTGATTGATTAAGAGTTCTTTCTTTGACATTTTCTCTCTGTGCCATTAGTCTATTTGTGTTTGTTACCCCCGGTATGCCTTTTGAGATTTAAATTGGTTTGCTTACAGAATGTACAGATCTTCTATATTTTATTACTAATCCCTCCACTTTATGAGACACATCTGACCAAAACAAAAAGACATCTTTAAATCAAGTGAGTTACAGAAAACATCTCCTTTAATGAATTCCTGAAATGATTAGTTCGATTATAATCGGAAAGTTTGAAAAAGCCACATCAGGAAACTTTCTCCCAAAAGTCAAGATATTTTATTTCAATCTGTTTCCATTCGGAGATCCTAAGTTTCAAACAATCCTGAGCTCAACAGGTCTGCGTTGTTAACGAAGTTGTTAGTCATCATTAAAACCTGGCACCCAACTTTGGTCTTTGGTATGTGACAGGAGGGAGGGGAGCAGGGCGAACTGGCGCGTGATGAGTGACCTCTGACCCCTGGCACTGAAACCCTCATAAGTCATTCCAACTTTGGTCGAAAGACCCTGACATTCAAGCCGGTGACGTCTTCCTATGACCTTAGGATGTCATCTCCACATAAGGTCAGCATGGCAGTTGTATTGATGTGTCTAGCTGCAGGTCTGTTGCAACAATGTCTTTAAGTCTTAGCAAGC
The DNA here is from genome assembly GCA_002072015.1 of Radix auricularia. Classification (NCBI taxonomy): domain Eukaryota; kingdom Metazoa; phylum Mollusca; class Gastropoda; family Lymnaeidae; genus Radix; species Radix auricularia. The sequence goes on from MUZC01000487.1 coordinate 179,859, forward strand.
ATTTAACCTCATTTGGCTGCTGTTGATTTAATATTATTTTAATGTCACTGTCAACTGTGTTATGTTAATGTGATATTTATATAGAGAATTCACGGAGCTGTTTAAACGACACGTTTGTTTATATGTGCGTGTAGTCTTCACTAAAATTATGGTCTACCCAGCATATAAATATCAAATACTAAAAGTTTTGTCTATCTTACATTTATATATTACCTGACAATTAGTATGGTCTACTGCCATCTGAAACTCTCTTAACACAATAAAAGTGATAGGAAATGTTGCATAAGGCTAGCAAGAAAGTATTTTTTAAATAAAAAATGTTACATGATATTTAGACCTGTCTAAATGTTGTAATTTGTTTTTACTCTATTAAGGAAGCTAACGATATCTGACAATATTCCATCTAGAAAATATAACACAGTGAAGGGTGTATGGTAGCACTAAGTTATAAAACGATTTTAACCCCTTAACACCCCATAAAACCCTCCCCCCCCCACCAAGATATATGACCACGAGTCCAGTTCTGGACGTGACCAGGCCAAAACAACAACACGGATAATGGACAGTCCATTACGGACCTTAGGGTTGGTATCTGTTTTGACTGGAGATTGGAATATTCTTTCCTTACATTAACCCACATCAGGTTGCGGCACCAAATCAGATTTAGGTCCCTAGCAAGGGAGGGGTGGGTCATTCTACAAAGTGGGGAACTCTTTGTCCAATGAAACTGATTGCCACATTCAGGCCTGGAAACGCGGAAATTATAGTTTGAAAAGTTTAGCTTTCTAGATCCAAAGATTTTGATTATTCATGAAATTGAATTTTCTAAAACAGATTCCATTTATTATTAATTAAAGATAGTTTTCTATAGAGCCGCGGAAATTGTGTTTTTAAAAAAAAGTAATTCTCTAAATTCATTTTCAACGGTATGACATAAACGTTTCATCAATTACTCTTTCGGTTTATTTTAAAACTAACAGCGTCGTTATGTGAATACCATAAGGAAGCTTGGGAGCTATGTATCAGTCAACTGTTTCTCAGTTTTCCCTTCATCTCGCGCAACAAAGAAAAAAGATAAGAAATCCAAACAATACACACCCTGCTATGATATCTGTGAAAACAAACAATACTAAACCTATATTATATATGTTGTAACAAACAATACTAAACCTATATTATATATGTTGTAACAAACAATACTAAACCTATATTATATATGTTGTAAAAAACAATACTAAACCTATATTATATATGTTGTAACAAACAATACTAAACCTATATTATATATGTTGTAGCAAACAACACTAGAACTATATTATATCTGTTATATCAAACAACACTAAATCTATATTATATATGTTATATCAAAACACTAAATCTATATTATATCTGTTATATCAAACAGCACTAAATCTATATTATATCTGTTATATGAAACAACACTAAAACTATATTATATATGTTATATCAAACAGCACTAAATCTATATTATATCTGTTATATGAAATAACACTAAAACTATATTATATATGTTATATCAAACAACACTAAAACTATATTATATCTGCTATATCAAACAGCACTAAACATATATTATATCTGTTATATCAAACAGCACTAAAACTGTATTATATCTGTTTATCAAACAACACTAAAACTATATTATATCTGTTATACCAATCAATACACCCCTGTTGTGTTATCTGTTAAACCAGAGAATTTAAACCCATGTATATATACACATTTTTTAAACGAATATATTCAACCCCAATATGATATCTGTTCCACCCAACAACACAAACCCTGATATGATACGTATTTAACCAAACAACTCAAACCCAATATTATTCTCCTTTATACCCAATCACACCTCGCCCCCACGTCCGCCACCGAAGACCGGACCATTCATTTCCTTCTGTACTTTCAGTTTCCTGTCAATCTCAGTGCTCCTCTGAGCCAACAGGAGAGCGGCCGCTCCTTGCTCTCAACAGCCCCACTCCAGCACAGAAACTGCCGGATCTCTTCTGACCGCCTCCATTGTAAACATACAGATGGTAGTTCTCAGTGTGATCGGTCAGATGGTTCGAATTAGAACATTCAATCTTCAGTGCACGGAGGTCAATAAGAGAGGAACACAAAGATGGAGGAGAGTCTGTCAAAACACGTTTGAAAAATGTCTCCATTTATATTTAAACAAAGATCTTAAAGTGAAACTGTTGATAGGTTGGTCCATGGAGAGGCTAAGGTAAAACCTGGGGTGGGGGTATGGTCCATGGAAGGGAAGAGGTAACTGCTCAAATGGCGCATGAGTCATTCTATCCCTGTTACGGTACGGGTAACTGCTAAAGTAGAGGTAACAACTAAGATAGTAGATATAACTGCTTAGATGGTATAGGTAACAATGAGGTTGGTGGAGTTAACTGCTGGGAAGGTGGAATAACAAGTAGGATGGTGGAGGTTGATGTTCACTTTAAGCCGCGCGGTTGTCAGGCCGTGCAGAATTCCGACAGACGCCGTGCAGCAGATTAGATCTACCGTGCAGCAAATTTTGTATTTTAAAAAAATTAAAGATTGCACACAAATGGATGCTGTGCAAATTCATACACGAGCTGTTGTTTTTTTTTACTGTGCACACAGATCAAGGATTATAAGAGGGAACATTGGTTGGGGTAACAACTAGGATGATGGAGGTAACAGCTAGGATGGTGGATGTAAAAAATAGAATGTTGTAGGTAAACAACAAGGATGGTAGAACTAACTGCTGGGATGGTAGAGGTAAACAAAAGGGATGGTAGATGTAACTGCTGGGATGGTAGAGGTAAACAAAAGGGATGGTATATGTAACTACTGGGATGGTAGAGGTAAACAACAGGGATGGTATATGTAACTGCTGGGATGGTAGAGGTAAACAACAAGAATGGTAGATGTAACTGCTGGGATGGTAGAAGAAAACAACAGGGATGGTAGATGTAACTGCTGGGATGGTAAAGGTAAATACTAGGATGGTAGATGTAACTGCTGGGATGGTAGAGGTAAACAACAAGGATGGTAGAACTAACTGCTGGGATGGTAGAGGTAAACAATAGGGATGGTATATGTAACTACTGGGATGGTAGAGGTAAACAACAGGGATGGTATATGTAACTGCTGGGATGGTAGAGGTAAACAACAAGAATGGTAGATGTAACTGTTGGGATGGTAGAAGAAAACAACTGGGATGGTAGATGTAACTGCTGGGATGGTAGAAGAAAACAACAGGGATGGTAGAACTAACTGCTGGGATGGTAAAGGTAAATACTAGGATGGTAGATGTAACTGCTGGGATGGTAGAAGGAAACAACAGGGATGGTAGATGTAATTGCTGGAATGGTAGAAGTAATATATAAGGATGGTAGATGTAACTGCTGGGATGGTAGAGGTAAACAACAGGGATGGTAGACGTAACTGCTGCTGTGTTGTTAGAGGATAAACAACAAGGATGGTATATGTAACTGCTGGGATGGTAGAAGGAAACAACAAGGATGGTAGATGTAACTGCTGGGATGGTAGAGGTAAACAACAGGGATGGTAGACGTAACTGCTGCTGTGTTGTTAGAGGATAAGCAACATGGATGGTAGATGTAACTGCTGGGATGGTAGAAGGAAACAACAAGGATGGTAGATGTAACTGCTGGGATGGTAGAAGGAAACAACAGGGATGGTAGATGTAAATTCTGGGATGGTAGAAGGAAACCACAGGGATGGTAGATGTAACTGCTGGGGCGGTAGAGGTAAACAACAAAGATGGTAGATGTAACTGCTGGGATGGTAGAAGGAAACAACAGGGATGGTAGATGTAACTGCTGTGATGGTAGAGGTAAACAAGAAGGGTGCTAGAATTAACTGCTGGGGGGGGGGGTACAGGTCACCACTGAGATGGTTCTAATACGGTTTCTCCACAAACGAAAAGACATCTCAAAAATCAGTTGNNNNGAGAAGGGGGGGGGGGCGACTCAGTTTGGTTGGCCAGAAAATAATATATGGTAACGAGGCTAGTGCGTCAGATTTCCTGCGACCGTAAAGACAGCCTCGATGAAATCTCGCGACTGATCAATTTGAGCAGGGCACGAGCAACAGAACTACTCAAAGGCTTGTCTCCTCATCAAGGAAATATTGATAAAATATTGATAAAATATACTTGACGCTTCACGTTTAGGATGGTAAAAAAATCTCCTTTGGCTAAATTGTTGTTTTTGTCATGGCTAAACTGTCATCAGCAACTGTCACCAACAATTTTAGCTGGAGTGTTGTTTTTGTCATGGCTAAACTCTCACCAGCAACTGTCACCAGCAAGTGTCACCAGCAATTTTAGCTGGTGTGCTGTTTTTGTCATGGCTTAACTGTCATCATCAACTTTGGCAAGACTGATGTTTTTGTTATGTTTTAACAGTGGCCAAGAATTTCGTAAACCCATATTGTTTATTTTTTATTTTTTTTTAGGGGGTTGTTTTTTTTCAGAGTTGAACGGTTTCAGTTTTTCGGCAGGGCATCTATTAGGGCTCCGAAGTCTTTGTGCAGATAAAAAAGGATACAAATAAATAAGATGAGAATCACTGTTCAACAATGCTGGATCTTCTTATCAACGACTTTGTGATTTAAGTCAGGTGACTTATTTCGTTGGACTCACTTCCGATTCAAGATGTCTGCAGCTGAACTCGCTTCCGCCGAATATGTTAAATATTCATGTACTATTTATTAAGAGTTCATTTATAAAGATGAATAGCGCCATCTGCCGTCCAGAGTCCAGGTCATAGTACCAGACATTCACTTTTCATTTGAAATCCCTCTAAGCTGTTTTCAATTTGAACTTTTTTTACTATTTGATTTGCTCTTTTTCCTATGTTTTCTCTGTGTGTGTATGTGTGTGTGTGTGTGTGTGTATTTGTGTATTTTTGTTGTGTGTGTGTGTGTGTGTGTGTGGATGGGTAATGAGGCTGTAGAAATAATTGACAAACGATAGCTTCAAATAAATGTTAGGGAAATGTTTTAGTTGATAAAAAAGGAGAAGAAATTGTTAAGACGTGCAGCAGATAAAGGGACCTCAGTGGGAAGTCGTGTTGGGGAAAGTGACTGAGAAAAGTGGTGTCATCTCAAACAGAAACTAGACAATGTGCCCAATACAGTGCTCTAATCCCCACATCTAATATGTTTACTAAATGTTTCACATAGAGATTACGAACATAATCTTAGTGATGCACTCCCAAATGTGACCCCCCCCCCCACTTCCATTATATATATATATATATATATTACGTGGGAAAAGTGTGTTATTAAAAGAAAATTTAATTGGAAAAAAGTATATTTTCGTAAATTTTAATGGAATTTTAATCCATTTAATTAAATGTAATCGATTAAAATTTTTAACGATAATAGATAATTAATAGCTAATTTCCGCAGACCTAATATAAATATACGTTTGAAATAACACAGTTCACAATAAAAATGATATTTGTAACCCCCCCCCCCACACACACACACACCATCATCTGTACAGGGCATCACATAGTTCACATAGCTGATGTATGTGAACCCTCGGCATCTCATGTACACAATCACATAGTTCACATAGCAGCTGATGTATGTAAACCCTCGGCATCTCATGTACACAATCACATAGTTCACATAGCTGATGTATGTGAACCCTCGGCATCTCATGTACACAATCACATAGTTCACATAGCTGATGTATGTGAACCCTCGGCATTTCATGTACACAATCACATAGTTCACATAGCAGCTGATGTATGTGAACCCCTGGCATCTCATGTACACAATCACATAGTTCACATAGCAGCTGATGTATGTGAACCCTCGGCATCTCATCTACACAATCACATAGTTCACATAGCAGATGTATGTGAACACTCGGCATCTCATGTACACAATCACATAGTTCACATAGCAGCTGATGTATGTGAACCCTCGGCATCTCATGTACACAATCACATAGTTCACATAGCAGCTAATGTATGTGAACCCTCGGCATCTCATGTACACAATCACATAGTTCACATAGCATCTGATGTATGTGAACCCTCGGCATCTCATGTACACAATCACATAGTTCACATAGCTGATGTCTGTGAACCTTTGGCATCTCATGTACACAATCACATAGTTCACATAGCAGCTGATGTATGTTAACCCTCGGCATCTCATGTACACAATCACATAGTTCACATAGCTGATGTATGTGAACCTTTGGCATCTCATGTACACAATCACATAGTTCACATAGCAGCTGATGTATGTGAACCCCCGGCATCTCATGTACACAATCACATAGTTCACATAGCTGATGTATGTGAACCTTTGGCATCTCATGTACACAATCACATAGTTCACATAGCTGATGTATGTGAAACCTCGGCATCTCATGTACACAATCACATAGTTCACATAGCTGATGTATGTGAACACCTCGGCATCTCATGTACACAATCACATAGTTCACATACCTGATGTAAGTGAACCCTCGGCATCTCATGTACACAATCACATAGATCACATAGCAGATGTATGTGAACCCTCGGCATCTCATGTACACAATCACATAGTTCACATAGCAGCTGACCTCGGCATCTCATGTACACAATCACATAGTTCACATAGCAGCTGATGTATGTGAACCCTCGGCATCTCATGTACATAATCACATAGTTCACATAGCAGCTGATGATGTGAACCCTCGGCATCTCATGTACACAATCACATAGTTCACATAAAAGCTGATGTATGTGAACCTTTGGCATCTCATGTACACAATCACATAGTTCACATAGCTGATGTATGTGAACCCTCGGCATCTCATGTACACAATCACATAGTTCACATAGCAGCTGATGCATGTGAACCCTCGGCATCTCATGTACACAATCACATAGTTCACATAGCAGCTGATGTATGTGAACCTTTGGCATCTCATGTACACAATCACATAGTTCACATAGCAGCTGATGTATGTGAAATCACTCCCCCCCCTCCCACCCCGTCTATGGTTTTAAAAGCTCCACTGGGAAAAACAAATTCTTGAGATTTGAGCGCACGAGGGCCAATCCGACAACGGCTTCTGGCACCAGGTTTACTCATTGCCGACATTCAGGCGGCTTGAAGGTGAAGGTCAACCGGAAGGGTGCGTATATTTTTCTGACATCTCGTGCCGAGCATAGTAAGAAACTTGACCACCATTTAATGTTGGGGTCAGGCAAGGGTGACGGTTTTTTTATATATAAATAATTTACTTCGCATGTCTGTGGCGTTGATTGTAGTAAAATAGAAATTCGTTGCTATTAACATTTTACTGAAACAGGTTCTGATCTCATCGCTTTATTTAAATGACCCCCCCCCCCCCCCCCCAACAGAAAATGAAATTAGGGAGACGTTTCGTAATGATATATCTTAGTTCAGTTTAGACCGATTATGACAATGATAGGATCACTCTACCTTTAAAGTCACAGGTCGAAACAACTAAATAAGTCTTTGTATATTATCCTTATAATTAATTATGTTTTTGTCCGGTGTGGATACGAACATCCTGTTAATACTCATACACTAAACGATCGTAGAAATAGGTCGATATGAAAAGTATGTCCTAGGAAACAGTGAACTCAGATTTGCATGGGTTAAGCTGCGTACATTTAAAGACAGAAGTCAATGCAACAAGTCAAATCTTAAGTTTAAAATCAGTTATTATCTTAGCGTATTAAATACGGTAAAACGGTTAAATCCTTACGTAACAAACATATAATGGAAACTCGTGAAGAACGGTAACTTGTTATAAGGCTGGAATTACCGTGTTTCACCTAAAAAAATTAGAGGAAATATACTTTACACACTAGATATGAGTAGCTTAACAAGACATTTAATGGCGTGGTAGACATTAAAACTAAACATGCAAAATACAGGAGTAATAATAGATGTGAAACTATCATGAAATCCACATGTTAATGAAGTTATTTTTTAAAAAGCACGCAAAAAATATTTCTTTTTCCGTTTTGAAGTACATTCACACACAAATTCTCGGTCTTAACGACCTGAATTTGGGCGTGGATTGAGTTGCCTGAAAAAACCAGTAAAACCAGAACTTTATCAACAATTAACACTATTAAAAGAGCGCAGCACTGGACAAATACATAGATAAGCGCAGGACGCAATAATCTAATGTAGAGAAAGAGCGTCTGTGACAGATATGAAAGATAAGTTTCATCAGTGAAAGAAAATCTGTCTAAGTTTGTCAGAAAAGTTTGAAAGAAATGTTTGAACTGATAAAAGTAATTATTGAACTTATGAGGAGACACAACAATAACTTGGTGAGTCTCGAAACACAACAATAACTGGGTGTGTCTTGAAAGACAACAACTGGGTGTGTCTTGAAACACAACAATAACTGGGTGAGTCTTGAATCACAACAATAACTGGGTGTTTCTTGAAACACAACAATAACTGGGTGTTTCTTGAAACACAACAATAACTGGGTGAGTCTTGAAACACAACAATAACTGGGTGAGTCTTGAAATACAACAACTGGGTGTGTCTTGAAACACAACAATAAATGGGTGTGTCTTGAAACACAACAATAAATGGGTGTGTCTTGAAACACAACAATAAATGGGTGAGTCTTGAAACAAAACAATAAATGGGTGTGTCTTGAAACACAACAATAAATGGGTGTATCTTGAAACACAACAATAACTGGGTGAGTCTTGAATCACAACAATAACTGGGTGAGTCTTGAATCACAACAATAGCTGGGTGAGTCTTGAATCACAACAATAACTGGGTGTGTCTTGAAACACAACAATAACTGGGTGAGTCTTGAAACACAACAACAACTGGGTGAGTCTTGAAACACAACAATAATTAGATGAGTCTCGAAACGAAACAACAACTTGGTGATTCTTGAAACGCAACAAGAACTGGATGAGTATCCAAACGAATGAGAATAAACACAAATATCGGCTTGTATTCGAATTAAGTCTTTGCTTGGCTAAGGGAAGGGGGGGGGGGAATGTGCATTAAAATAATTGCACTCTTAAGGCACGTTCCAATTTGTGGCATAAACACGAATTTCTGTGTGAGTGAAGTCGTATAATCAAAGGCTTAGCACGAAGTCGGGGAGATGATTTATATCAACTAAAATATGAAACATCGCTTGTCAACATTATGTTAGATAAGCCATCAGAGATGGAAGAGGAAATATAGAGTGAAGTACACTCAGCACAGTTCGAAGACATGCTGTCTACAATGATAAATAACGTGAATCAGTAGAAGAACAAGATTATAAGTTGAGACTTGGAAACATGGCGGTGGACTCAAGAATGTTTGGGTGAATGTCTTCTTCTTAAATAGACAATAGAAATTTATAAAAAAAAATTAAAGCAATTTATATTAAAAACTTCACAGGTTCTCAGTTTTAGCAGGAAACATGTAATTGTTATAAGATATTCAAGTATTTATATTTAACTTTGGATCACGGAATTAAATATATAATATACAGGGTACGTTTTTAAACTGGTGATATTTTTGTAAATACACACCTCTGGGGGCATTTTTAAAGACGTTTTGTGTCAGAGAGAAATGGGCTACAAAGTGAAGTTAGTGGTGATCATCACCCTTCAGCAAATAGGCTATACACTGATTAGTGATTGGGGACCGCCGGTTTATGATGATCACTTTCAGGAAATAGGCTGCATATCGCTGGTTTGTGTATTAAAGAGATATTGAGTCACCAAGAAAGCTATCAGCTACTTCATCAATATGAGTTGACACATCTGAAGAGCTGTGTTCGCTGAGGATGGAATAACAGGATATGAGAGTGCAGATGGCCAATCTATTCTCATAATCTGTCGGTTGTTAACCCATCAGGTGGTTCATGGTTTTACTGCACTTTCCCGGCAGTTTCATGCCCTCACTCCACTTTCCCGGCAGTTTCATGCCCTCACTCCACTTTCCAGGCAGTTTTATGCCCCCACTCCACTTTCCCAGCAGTTTTATACCTCACTGTCAACATTATGTTAGATAAGCCATCAGAGATGGATGAGGAAATATAGAGTGAAGTACACTCAGCACAGTTCGAAGACATGCTGTCTACAATGATAAATAACGATCACGTCTTTGTGTGTGAAAAATAAACGAGCGAATACTAATAAACACGTTGTTTGTTTAGGTTGAAATGTGACCTGTGATACAAGAAGAGATTGGTCACATTTTATCTTGAGGCAAGGTGGAATGTTGCATCCTATATTTTTGGAGGACACGTCATAAATTTTGACAAAGACCAGACAATTTTATAGGGGGAATTTATCTGACCACACGTCTACAGAGGTACTGAGATTTTTTTTTATAGGCATCGCCATCTTTGTGTATAATTCGTGTAAACGACCATGCGCAAATGAGCATGACGAATGATCCCTTTACTGGGGTCGAAAGATCACAGTGGGCAAGAGGAGTGGGATGGAAAAAAGGCGGGCGGCAACAATGCTTCTTGCGTTCTCTTGCATTTTTCCTTCACAGAATAACATATGATTCATACTGTAGCGGTTATTACGTCCGCTTTACACGCGGAAAGTCCTGGGTTCAATTCCCAGATGGAACAATTTGAACTAAAATTAAACTTTTTTTGTGTGTGTTTTTTTTCCTCCCATTTTTTTAGAACATGACTAACCCTAGAGTCTGACAATCACAGCAATGGTAGTAAAGGTTGGGGGCAGTCGGGGCTTTTTTTTCAATACTTAGTGCTTCCTGCGACGCGGAAGGTCCTGGGTTCAAATCCCAGCTAAGATATTATTTTTTAATTATTAAAATGTTTGTTTTTACCCGTTCTCCCCCCCTCCCCCTTTTTTTAACATAACTTCTCAACATGGCTGTAAACATTGTATCTCAACGTTGGGATAACTTCAGCGACGTGCTCTCCATTGTCTTCTGTAACGGATAAGAATTGGTACACTCTCCTCAACAACATGTTCAGCTCATGCATACTTTATGAGTATATGGTTTGGAGTAAGAAATTATCACGATGTCAGAAATACTTCCAACCAATATCATCATTTACTACCGAGAACGTCCTCGAGTTTACAATCCCGGTCAACATCTGTCGATATATCTGCTCTTTAGCGGTCCTACCGATCCTGGCCATTACGAAGTTCAATTGCCTCTGACGTGTGATGACTTTCTGGTGACATCTATTGACAACGTCGATGATAAGATGATAAAATAAGATAAGATGATAAGATAAGATGATAAGATAAGATGACAAGATAAGATGATAAGATAATATAAGGTGATGAGATAAGATGATAAGTTAAGAAAATATGATAAGATAAGGTGATGAGATGAGACGATAAGATAAGATGATAAGATAAGATAAGATGATAAGATAAGATGATAAGATAAGATGATAAGATAACATGATAAGATAACATGATAAGATAAGATGATAAGATAACATGATAAGATAACATGATAAGATAAGATGATAAGATAACATGATAAGATGATAAGATAAGATGATAAGATAAGATGATAAGATAATATTATAAGATAACATGATAAGATAACATGATAAGATGAGATGATAAGATAAGATGATAAGATAAGATGATAAGATAACATGATAAGATAAGATGATAAGATAACATGATAAGATAAGATGATAAGATAAGATGATAAGATAAGATGATAAGATAAGATGATAAGATAAGAAAGATAAAGTATCTATAAAACTCCAATAGTTTAGGTTATTACCACGTTTTTATTAACTTACTTTCGTTTCTGTTTCGCAAAATTTCAAATTTTCCAACGTACAGTTAAACTACTGCTGATGGTCCTTAAAAAGTTACCACAGATAGATCTTTGATGACAATGCATTGTATCAAAAATTCAAATCTATCGAATGTAACGTAATTAAGGCAGTTTTTATCTCAATTTAGCATATGTATCCGTCTGCTATTGTTGACATCAACGTGCCACCGGAGTTCACCCCGTGACCACATCCCCGTGGTATTGAAACGTTGGGCGGCCGCTTCTGTGGTGTTTGGTATAAAATTAAGTAGAGGTAAAAAAAAGATTTTTTAAACACGTTTTTGTAAGTGGACTAAAAAGAAGAAAGGAAATGAAAACATATAAGTTCAAGTATATGATTTTATATGACTAAAAAACTGGGTCGGGTGCTTCAAAATCCCATTTTAATTTAGAAATACAACACAAAGATATGTGTCTGGTATAAAATTTAAAGATATATAATTTAGGAGGCATAAGACAGTTCTTCTAGGAAGAGAATGAGTGAACTGCATATGTAAAACCTAGTAAGCACCCGCCCCACATTTTTGTCATACTAAATCAAAGTGTTAGAACTTATAAGTTTTAAATTATTTTGATTCTTTTTAGTCCACTTATAAAAACATGGTTTTTAAAAACGTTTCTTTTACCACCTTTTAAAAAAAATTAATCTAACATGCTTTAAAATATTGTTCGCTGACAATATGGTAATAAAAATATGATTTATTCAAAGCAAATTGTTCTAAAATATGTTTATTAACAATATATTTGTATATGAACTATGTAAGAGTATATATGTCCATTAACAGCATTATATGAATTTGAACAAATATAAATCTGTTTTATCTGGTTCCATTAATTTGACTATGGATGAATACGTTGCTTGGTATATGATTAAAACAAAAACAAAATCGATGCGTCAATTAAAACTCCAGTTGGAAATGTGTCGACTTCACTTAGATTAAATCTCACTTATTAATGAACCAATGAGAGTGCTTCTTACATCAAGGGGTTATATGGTGTAGAGCCATCACTCAGAATTTCTCGCTTTCATAGGAGAGAAGCAGTTGTAGTGCATTAAAATTTGTTCCAATCCATTAGCATGGTACATTATTAATTTGTTTAATATTGTACCGGTATTAATTGGTTTCTATGGTACTCATGATTTTTTTTTAACCACGGTGCACAGAAATTCATTAGCTTACTGTTGTATTTGTTATCTTATCTATTTTACTAGAGACAATCGTTAGAGTTAGAGTTTTTGGTTTCAGCGATTCGTTAATTTTAAGATTGTGATTAGAGTTTGGGCTAGAGACAATCGTTAGAGTTTTTGGTTTCAACGATTCGTTAATTTTAAGATTGTGATTAGAGTTTGGGCTAGAGACAATCGTTAGAGTTTTTGGTTTCAGCGATTGGTTAATTTTAAGATTGTGATCAGAGTTTGGGCTAGAGACAATCATTAGAAATATATTTTTTGGTTTCAGCGATTCGTTACCTTTTAGATTGTGACTAGAGTATGGGCTAGAGACGAACCCTAGGGTTAAAGAAAACGTTACAATATTATTAGAGTCACGTTGCTTTAACATTACTTATTTGGTAAATTTGCACAGAACATTTGACAAGGTCTTATAGTGTTTAAATGTTTAGCAATGATGTCACAAAGAAAATTGAAAGCATGGTATCTTAAAACGCGAAATGCGATGAAACACGGGGTCAAAGATTTGAGAACCCTTAATATGTGCTATGTTCAAAGTTGACATAAAGTGTCGTACGGAGCTCATTGCTTCCGTATAAATCAGAAGTTCTGCCATCCATAGCAAAATATCAGGACATGGTTTCTAGAGTAGATATAATTTTTTGTAACATCACCAACAACAGCCAGATCAAAACACATCACCAACCAGAGCCAGATCAAAACACATCACCAACTACAGCAAGATAAACACATCACCAACCACACCAAGATCAAAAAACAGCACAAACCTCACCAAGATCAAAACACATCACCAACCACACCAAGATCAAAACACAGCACCAACCTCACCAAGATCAAAACACAGCACCAACCTCACCAAGATCAAAACACATCACCAACTACAGCAGATCAAAACACATCACCAACCACACCAAGATCAAAACATATCACCAACTACAGCAGATCAAAACACATCACCAACCACACCAAGATAAACACATCACCAACTGCAGCAAGATCAAAACACATCACCAACTACAGCAAGATCAAAACACATCACCAACTACAGCAAGATCAAAACACGTGGTTTAATATAACCAACAGAAAGACTGACAAATGTGTTAGGAAATTAATTATAAACAGATCTACAGCTTGTCTCAGAAAATTTCGCCTTTATACTTTTCAGGCCACAACAAATTAAATTCTAGTGACGTCATCTGTATCATTTAAAGGAGCATTAATCCGAATTGAGCTTATCTTTGCTAGACAACACTGTCTATATTTTGTCTTACATATTTTTATTGTACTTGGACAGAGATTAACACGCTATAAACATTTTTAAAAAAAACAAATGGACAAACACAAACAGGAATGTGTGGCACGAACAATTGTTTCTATACTTTTTTTTTAAAGTGTATTCTTTTTTGTGTTTTTTAACGCATTGTAATGCTGAAATTTGTTATAAACATTATTTTTATTTAATTTTTTTGACATATATCGAAGTAATTCGTCGCACATCTGAAATAATGACACGTACTGATCAAAGTTACACAGTAGCCGTTTCAAGGGTAAATAACGTCACGTAAAAACGAGACCTGATCACTCCTCGCCGAGGTATCGACAATCCATCCAAGGCGGACCAATATCAACGCCATCTTCCCATCAAGAAACAATCTCAAAACTTTGCGTCTGTCCTGGTGGAACTGGGACTCGCCCTCGTCTTGTTCTTTTTTTTACTTTTTTTCAAATGCACTTCAAGGGACAGACGAGATTTTCACGCTGTCTTTGCTTTCTTTCGATAAAATTTAAAGGAAATTAATTCACTTCCACTTTACGACATCAGAATTCGGAATTGATGGCGGCACAACTTTGGAATAAACTCGACCATCCGACTACCCACTTGGCGCCCGGGGCGCTGAAATGAGGGGGTGGGGCGGCAAGCTCTTCTATTCAAGATTAGTTGGTAAAGTTTTAAACATGAAGATCGAGGGTGCAGCTGTTCAAATATTTAGATTTAAAATCTCATTTCATGGTATAAGATTACTTCAATAGAGCGTTCTCGTGTTTAGGTTATACTTTATGGAGTCATGGGCTTGGAATTTGGTCGATAACTAACATCAATAAGATCACTTAAATTAAATAGATCAATAACATAAATAAGATAACTTAGATTGAATAGATCAATAACATAAATAAGATCACTTAGATTGAATAGATCAATAACATTAATAAGATTACTTAGATTGAATAGATCAATAACATCAATAAGATCACTTAGATTGAATAGATCAATAACATCAATAAGATCACTTAGATTGAATAGATCAATAACATCAATAAGATCACTTAGATTGAATAGATCAATAACATAAATATGATTTCTTAGATTGAATAGATCAATAACATCAATAAGATCACTTAGATTGAATAGATCAATAACATCAATAAGATCAATTAGATTGAATAGATCAATATTATCAATAAGATTACTTAGATTGAATAGATCAATAACATCAATAAGATCACTTAGATTGAATAGATCAATAACATCAATAAGATCACTTAGATTGAATAGATCAATAACATCAATAAGATCACTTAGATTGAATAGATCAATAACATAAATATGATTTCTTAGATTGAATAAATCAATAACATAAATATGATCACTTAGATTGAATAGATCAATAACATCAATAAAATCACTTAGATTGAATAGATCAATAACATCAATTAAATTAATTAGATTGAATAGATCAATAACATCAATAATATCACTTAGATTGAATTGATCAATAACATTAATGGGATCACTTAAGCCAAATATATGAAATAGAACCAAAATACATCATACACAAAACATTGATAAACTGGAACAAAATGGAAAAAAAAAGAGCTGCCGGATTCATTACTTGAGAATATTCAAAACTGACAAGAGTAACACCATTTGTTAAATCATTGAACATCGCAACACTAGAAGAATGAAGAACCAAGAGTAAATTAGTAATTTTACATAAAGCGATAAATTTTAATTTAGAAATACAACTCAAAGATAACTTATTACAACCCTCAGATAGACATAAGGATAAAATCACACATTTCTAATCCGTATGCAAGATCAAACACATACAAATTCTGGTTCTTCCATCCGGAATTCGGTTGCCTGAGGAAACCAGGTAAACCAAAACTTCTATCAACATTTAAAACTCTCATAATAATTATGGGCTAGACGCATACCATAGATAAGCGCAGGACGCAATAATCGTCTGTATAGAAGGAGCGTTTGTAACAGATAACATAGAATTATTAGGTCAATTAAATCCTTTAGAAGTCTACATCAGACGCGCCTGAACGGGCATTCCACTCCATCTCAGTTGGTGCTCGCTACATACAGAAAAGATTGTCTCAAATATACGCTAGACAGTAATGACAACTAATGTTAAATGAGAACTAATGTTAAATGAGAACTAATGTTAGATGAGAACTAATGTTAAATGAGAACTAATGTTAAATGAGAACTAATGTTAAATGAGAACTAATGTTAAATGAGAACTAATGTTAAATGAGAACTATTTTTTTTAAAAAGACGGCTTATAAGAAATTCATTTAATCTCTCTAACTGTTCTCACGATGTGGCTTTTACTATGATGCACCGCCGATGCCGCATCTGTCAAACATGTCTGACCAGACCACAAGTACCAATACCATCTGATATAAGATGTAGTGGGTAAATATTCCTGGTGCAACATTATCACACAGCTCTTACGGGATCACGCACTTAAGATGTCTTTGGGTAGACCAGGGCGCATTCTCCTGCCATGGTGCACCTCATGTTGTCCGCACGGCTTAAGCCGTGGCCGGGCTTACAGTGACAGGCGATTAGAGTCCCCTGTGTTTGTTTAGTTTCATCTTTCGCCTACTTGGGACGCTCATTTGTTCCGGTCAATATTGAACTGAGCCATAGACATATCTCCTTAGACAAACATGGTAAGGAGCGTTTTAAAAATGTGTGCATGGCTATTTGGCTAAAGGCGGCTATTTGGCAAATTCGGTTGCTTAAATATAACATCGGCTAAAGATTGTAACGTGAAGTTGACATTGGCTAAAAAACGAAATATGACGAAACATGAAATGAGCTAAAAATTGAACGGAATATAGATGACATGTGCTATAGATGTTTATGTAAAAATCGCATTTAATAAAGATCATATTACTGAAAATGGCATTTGCTACTGATAATAGGCTAAGGACGACACTGACTAAAGAAGCTAGAAATAACGTATACAATTTACTGGTCGCTTCATATGTAGTCCAGTTTATTTAGGGAAGAATTCAAACGAAGCCATGAATTAAAAATAAGTACTGCTGAATAAACACAGAGTACATTTAAGAAAGTAGGAAATTTTTAAACTTTAATTCATCAAAGTTTAGGGGGAAAAACTAAAGCTCTGTATGTCATGTAGTAAGAACATGTGCCAGGAAGAAAAAACTAAAGCTCTGTATGTCATGTAGTAAGAACATGTGCCAGGAAGGGTGAGACTTCGCCCAAGCTGTCTAATTTGTCTGGGACCGGTTTTTATTTTCAACAAGTCTTAAGACACAGAGAATGAGCGACAGAGAGAGAGACTATAATGTTTTTGAGACATCAGCAAGAGATATAAAAGAGTTCCATTTTGAGAAACAGGGAGTTCTTCAATATGTTAGGGTCCCAAATGATCTGGGTGTTTAACAGGCAAAAACGTCAATTTATGAGTCCTTATTATATGCACTTCTCATAATGAAACAACATATCACGTGACTGTTCATCTTCTCAAATCATAAGCCAACTCTCAAGTTAATCGCCATCTTTAGACATTATAGGCCAACCTACCACATTATTTGCCGTTTCGTCAAACCTTTAGCCGCTGTCCAGCGATAATGACCACAGTTTATCATTTTGGACGTATTGTTCAACCTGTTGAAATCCTGTCACATTGTTGTTTGTCCTGGCTCAAAGTAATTTGTCATGCTGTCAAACATTTAGCCATTTCTCTTTGTATTCTGACATGTCACGTTAATGGCCGTCCTTCCACATGTTGATCATTATGTGTCAGGTCCATTTTAAAATTTAAAAAAACAACAACAGTGGGAAAATTTCTCAGACTCGAAACAAAACATTCAATAACAGGCGTAATGAAAATGTCGTTTTACATGGATATTTTTACATGTTAGTACTCTTTTAAGAAAAAAAGACTTCGAATCATAAACATCTAGTATCAATTCTAAACATAAAGCCACGGCTATTTTAATAATAAAACAAATATCTATGCTAATACCAAAAACAATCTATGCTAATGCCAAAAGCAATATAGCCTTTTTAAAACTAACTACTAGGACCTAAATGAAAGGCCTAAGTGTCTTTTCGTTACCTCAAAGTAAAAGGTCCCTCTTTAAGCTTACCCGAAGAAATTTAAAAGTAGAATCTTTCCTGCCTCCTCGACTGTCTAGAATGAGGTTAATGTAGTTCAATTACGCGTTGAAATATATCCCACAGTTATGGACTGATCAAAGTGTGTTATGGGCATCGGATCACTGGCCCAAGTCACGTAATAGTTCATCACCCTACTGCACTAGGTAGTCTTCATTATTCCACCACCCCACCCCCCAAACACATACATACACACTCACACACACACACACAAACACACACGCACGCACAATATAGTAACATCACTAGTGACTTAAGTATACGTAACTTTATTTGACAAGTTTTTTAAAGTGACCTTTTATCATTTAAAAAATTTTTAACCCGTCAAAGCCAAAGTTTTTTACTATAAACCTTTATTTACGAGACACAACTAAAAGTATGTACATTATAATACGCATGGCACGACAGATTAGCTTAAACATTTACAGATCAGGAATATAATTTTCATAAAAACAACACGTGAAAACAAAGTTTTTGACTATACATCCCTTATTTTTGAGAGAGAACTAAAAGTATTGTTATTCGAACTACAATGCACCTCTCGACTAACATTTACTGACTGAATGTGACTGAACTTCCCTTACTGTAAAATTGTTTGTGTGTGTGTGGGGGGGGGGGAGATATTGGGACGGGGACTGAACTCCAGAACAAGTGGAGGTAAACAATAGCAGACGGCAGACATTGAGTTTCATAGAGATAAACTAAAAGTGCATAAAATTTTATTACGGTACATTCGATCGATCTGAAATCTTGATGCAATGAATTGTTAGGTGACACAATTTTATGTGCAAAATTTCAGCTCGATGGCATTACGGGAAGTGGGTCATGTTTTACTTTTGTTTTACCGCCGGCCCGACGGACCACGACAGAGAGAGAGAGAGAGAGAGAGAGAGAGAGAGAGAGAGAGGGGGGGGGAGAGAGGGAGGGAGATGATGGTGAAGCTAATGGAAGGGATTTTAAAAAAGTATCGTCAATGTAATATTCAAAATTTCGCAAGACAGGAAAATATTCTTTAAAAATTGCTCAATTCCATAGCTACCACGACATCTAGCACAAAAATGAGCATGCTAAATAGAGGTACAAAGAGATCATCTAAAGAGTCATCAATTTAAGAACAGGTCTATCTGAATTTTTTATAGATCAGGGCCGTTTTGACAGACGCTATTTTTTCAGGGGCCGTTTTATCAGGGGCGGTTCTAACCGTGGCCGTTCAGTCAGGTGCCGTTTTGTCCGCACTATTTAATAGTAGTATTTACTAGATACTTTAAAAAATCACATGTTAAACTTTTTAACTAGACGTGATTTTTTTTTAGGACTTTACTCCAAATAAATCAATATACATATATAAATATACATTGTGGAGCGTTACTGAACATATACAAGATCTTGAAAAATTCATCAAATATAGCCTGGTACCACAGAGCAGAGTTGTCTAACGTAATTCAGATAAAGTTAATACACACAACCAGCTGTGATGTATCGGTGAGAATTTCAAGTAGCTACATACAAAATTTAGACGGAAAGTTTTGTGGGAAAGAAAATATAGAAAAATTAATCATTCCTGGTTGGTTGATTGAAATTTATAGAGAAATTCTGGAAAGTCGTACCAAACATTAATTAAAAATATAAGCGATTTATTTATACGATGGCCGTTTACTTAGTTTTGAAAAAGATGTCTACCAAAAATAAAAATATATTTTCAAACACCCCCAGGGATCTAAATCGATGTTTGGAATGTTATTTGCAAACTTAAAATAGATTTTGATAGAATGTGTTGTGATGCTCATCAAAAGGAATGAACACTTTTTGGTAGCGATAGCAGTTCAAAGTCTCATGACACTGTCTTAACAAATAGTGGGTCAAAGTAGATCTCTCATCACACTTTCTTACAGAAGAGTGGGTCAAAGTAGATCTCTCATCACACTGTCTTAACAAATAGTGGGTCAAAGTAGATCTCTCATCACACTGTCTTACCGAATGGCGTGTCAAAGTACATCTTTTGTCTTACTGTCTTACTGAATAGCATGTCAAAGTACATCTTTCTTTATACTGTCTTACCAAATAGCGTGTCAAAGTACATATTTTGTCATACTGCCTTACCGAATAGCATTGTCTGTACAGAAACCGATGACTTACTCAGATGAAACCTAACAACAACATATGTATATGTTTTATATATGTTGGTATTATGTTAGATGTAAGGAAAGTTTGGCTTTTATTGACGTACAACAAGACGCCTGTCGGCTAAGCTCGTGATGACAAAGATTGTAATACTTTGTTGTTGGGTATAACTGCATTAATGGTCGATTCTGTTAAAAGAACACAAGAAGTAAACTTGACAGACTTGTACAGGAAGTTATCAGTGAGTTAATGCCCCTGAAATCTGTCACGACCGGAAGTATTCGGCACGGACTACCAACTATTTTTAAATATTTTCCCCCGCGAGTTCCTGCGTTGTTACAGAGTCCGGATGTCCGAATAATGGCCGAGCGCAGAGCGAGAACCGTTCAACGCTGACTGTGCCATTGTTCAGCAAACAGCAGGATTTGTAGAGATTGCTTCACAATATGTCATTTTATCTTCTTCATAAAAATAGCTTCATTGAACTCTTCTTCATAGCAATGATGTGCCGAAAAAATATTATTATTTGTATTATTTCTATGTATTACTGATAATAATTAGCCCAAAACTACTAGTAGATTTTAACAATTAATTTTTTTTTAAAGTATATGACAGTTATACTGACAGTGTCAATCATATATATTATAATAATAGCGGCAATGATGGTGTTTTGAAAAGTGAATAGATGACTAGTTCTTATAAGTCGGGATATTAAGTTACAATATGTAAAGGAATATACAAATGTAATGTGGGGATGGATGTGGGGGCCGTCCATAAATGACGTCACGCGCCTAGGGGTAGAAGGGGGTTTTGCATTTATGACAATGTGGGACGAGGGGGAAGTGGTGTTTAATAAATGTGACCTCACATCAAAACCCGCAACTTTAAATAAAAGTTTCACTTAAATATATCTGAATGCTTCTGTTTCATCTAATGAATTTTTCGATGGTTTCACACGTAGTACGATATTAGAGTGCAGCATTACAATAAATACATGCTTAAATGACAACAAAATGTAATTTGCAACAAGATACTTTTCTTTTAGAAAATACGGCATAGAAGGGGGGGGAGGGGGTTAAAGCTTTGTGACCTCAAATTTGAGGTGAAGTCTACGTTTTTGTGACGAAGTGTGACAAAGGGGGGAGGGGGTAGAAATCGGCCAATATCGCGTCACGTCATTTATAGACGGCCCCTGTCATGTTTATGTTGTTATATGTGGAAATTTTGTTTGTGTGAATCGGGGAATTGGGGTCTGTGTCGCCGAGCTGAATGTAGTAGCAAAGAGATGGGAAATCTAGAAATTTACAGTGTGACATCATTTGTGTGATGTACTGCAGAGTTTTTTATGTATAGAAAGTGTTTCATGTGCCTTCATTAGGGATATCGAGCATATATTGAATATTTATTGGAAATTTATTGAATAATAGATACGACTCGCGGTGTAGCATACGCCGCAGACTTGCTCATATATAGTGCATAAAAAGAGTGGACAGAACGGACACAAACAGCAGCACGAAGAAATGAAAACAACGCGAGTGAACGTCGGGGCGGGGGACCACCGACGCATTGAAGATCTCGGGCTATGCTCACTGTGGTTGTTGGTACCTGCCCCTCACACTGAATCACCCTCGCCTGCCAACCATGAGCTGTGATTGGTTGACCCTATCAAGGGTCATTCGTCATGCTTATGTTCTCGCGCCATGTGCTTACCCTCAATTCTGGTGAATTATATAGAGAGAGTTTTGACGACTGTTGAATCAAGTTAAATTTTCTATGCCTTTGAATGTAAAGGAGAGGCGTGAATGAGGGACGGGCTCTCAATCATCTGATTTATTGATTGGATGATGGGTTTTGTCATTTGAAGTGCTGCCATCTGTCTACAAGACTTAAGTTAGAACTGAACTGAACTGTCCCTTAACCCGACGCTGGGTCGTTGGGGCACCATTATGAGCTGCGCACTATCTCATGCCAAGTGTCACGGTTCTGAGCTGCCTTCTGGGAAGCGCTAAATGAAAGGCCGACATAGTTAGGACTACGAAAGTTTATTTGGAAATCCTTTATTCACAACTGAAAATCTGTAATAAAAATAACTTTAAATAAAATTTAGTTTATTCAATTGGGAAACGTCTATACATTATTATGATATACGAGAAACAAAGCCCGTCCAAGGACGTTCCGCCGTCGTTTCGGTGGCATGTTGTCTAGGAGTAACATTAGGGGTCAGCAGGAGTGACACATTTCAACACAGTACTGATGATGACAAAAATAGTGCACCAAAAAAAACTCGTTTTGAACGTTCGCGTAAATTTGCTCAATATGTAAATGAGATTTAATTTTTCTCCGCTAGTGATTGGCTGTATGAGTCTGTAGATTTTTTAGGAACCAATCACAATCGAGGACCGGACAGACTACTGCCTTTTATTATTATAGATTTTCCATCTCACTAACAGGATCTATTCACAAAACTAAATTTGAAAATAATTGATGGACTCTACAGTCTGTCATCGGTTTCTTTGGGGTTAAAAAATGTTCTCGAAGACTGTAAGGGTGTCGGGGGACTGCACTAAAGTAGCCTTATAGCAACAGTATTTATACTTGTTGGTGCTCTGAAGTAATCGTAAGGATTCTCAACAGATTACTAAGTCAAATAAACGGCTAATTAACCATCGGAAGATATAATTTTAAAAAATTAGAAGTTGATAAATTAATTTATGAGAGTCAATCATACAGTCATGCAACAGACAATCGTAAGAGACCTATCTCAGATCAATTATTTTCCCCCAAAGACGGAGATGTGAATACACATTATTCGTATCATTTATGTAGTGGAATAAATGAAAGAGCTATTTTATAAATGCACTCTAACATACCTGTCTATTGCAATGGCCATGAAGGTGAGGACGCTGGCGGAGATCGTGCACTGGGCAATGAAGAACGCGAACTTGCAGTACTCCAGTCCGAAGAACCAGTTCTGATACAACATGTACGTGAAGTGAAACGGGACGTTGAACGTGGATATCAAGACGTCGGCTATGGCCAAGTTGACGAGGAAGTAGTTGGTGACGGTCCTCATGCCTTTGTGGGCCAGCACAATCCAAATGACGATGATGTTGCCGCCGGCGGCAACGAGGAACATGATGAAGAACATGATGTAGAAGATGGACTGTTGCCACCAGGGGAGCAAGTATTTGGCGGCGCCCTGGGTGCAGTTCTTGTAGCCGGGGTCGTGGACGCTGATATTCTCGCACAACATGGCCAGAGGTGGCGTGTAGGCGTGTAGGGTGGGGTCCGTCATGGTGCTCGGGGTCGACATGTTGATGGGGTGACCAAGTCAGTTTCAGAGGATGCTGGGTAATTGAGGATGGAAGGAGGAACTGTGACCTAGACTAACACCACCAGAGTGTCAGAATACGACAATGTTTATCTGTGGGATATCACTTGTGGTCAGTTACTATGTCTCTAATTAATGGGGCAGGTACCACAAGAAACTCAGTGGCTGTAATTATATATACATTCATAACACTGAAAAATGAAAATATAAATGTAGCCTTTCTATCCTTAATTTTACATGATTCAATGTCAGCTGGCATCCATCTTACTAGTGGACAACAACATAAACGGGCCGGCCTACGACCGGAAACATTTTTTGACCACTGTTTTCAGACAACTCCAAGAAATCCAAATCTGTTCAAAAAATCCTGTCGGGGCTCGTGTACACGTGACAAACCCTGGCCGACATGCGCTCTAGATGGAACGATTCGACCCTGTCCTTGCTCCAGGTCACCGTCGCCAGGTAAGTGCTCCAATGTTTTCATCAGACCGGCACTTATGTGATGAGTGCTGCATCAAGATAGAGCTGTCATTTTCCAACTCAGCTCTGCCGTGTTATCTGAGAGCTATTAGGACAGACCTTGGGAAGGGTCCATTCATGAGGTGCACGGGCTGAAATAGAAGGGTAAAAAAAAAACGTGAAAAAGTTAGATAGTCGACGTTTTAGAACGCTGCTGTGGGTGCCTCAAAGAATCAGGGGTCGATAATTCCTAGCTAACGGAAGAAAATGTTGGCTAAAATTGGGGTCTTTGTGAAAGCTATCAAGCCGGATGTTCAATCTAACGCTTTCTATCGACTTCCATTTTCACGCTGTCGGCTCTATCAGAGAGTACGGGAAAAATAAACTAAACATTGATTTACATGAAGTTAGTATTAGTTGTAGCGTGGGTATTATTAATATCTGTGATCTTTGCTGCAGTATTATAAAGTGTTTATCTTTTTATGGGATTTTTGCTAAAGGAATGAATTTTTATTAAAAATACTCGAATCGCATGTATTGAGTCCAGGTGTTTGGGGTTATACTGACAATCGGATGTTAGAAGATAATCTGATTATATCAGCTTATGTGATTAGATTAGTTATATCGTATTGTGTGTGCGTTAAAGCACTTTATACCAACACGAGCCTCACAATAAAATGCATATCATTATTGAAAATTCATTTACGTACTTACACAAGTCATATGACATTTTATCACACTAACACGTGTAAAATGAAAAAAACGCGATTTATTTTTCCCAATATTTTCTATTAAGAAATGTTAAGCTTCCTGTTCAAAAGGAAGTGCTATTGATTTATTTGCACATAAAGAAATATCGATCATGTACTAAAGAAATGTTGATTCTGTTTTCCTTTGAAATCTTATTCATTTTAATGACTAAAACAATCGTCCACAGGGGAAGAAGGGTTAGGTTTGGGGAGTCGCATAACAATTCCAAATAAAGAAATGCTAAATGGCTGTACCATTATAGTAAGCTGGAAATAAAAGAGTCTATCACGAAAGGGGATTAAAGAGCTGTTCAAATTGTAGATCCATCCGTTTCACGCGATGGAGTTTGATGAATTGTTTTACAATGTCTTGTGTTCCCCGAGTCTCAACGTTAGAGCTTAACATCGTTTAATGACCGCGATGTCAAACACAGATAAAGTCAAGTAAGAGATGTGTCAAGAGCCGTAACTCTATGCCCGTAATAACTCGAACATGATAAAATAAAAAGACACTTCACAAATCTTAAAATTATGTTATGATTTATCACATAAAATATGCCAGTTTAATTTATTTAGACTCAAAAATTATACCAAAGGGATTTAACATCATTGTTACCAACGTATTGAGTGACAAACACAAAACACAGAGTACAAAATACATTTGTAGATATAATGATATGATATAATAGAGCACTGGAACCTTTCAGGGTTATAGCTCGGAGCAAAAGTCAGATGCGATACACAAATCCTATTGGTGGGCCGCATTCGGCACGCGGGCTGCGGCCAGCGTTTTTGAGCGTAGTTTAATTGAAGCCTGCCTTCACTAAAAAGATCAGTTTGATGGCAGATTACATCACTCAATGATCATCGTTTAATGAGAGACTACCATCAGTTTATAAATCACATTTTAATGGGAGACTAAGATCACTCTATAAATCAGTTTAATGGGAGACTACCATCAGTTTATAAATCACATTTAATGGGAGACTAAGATCACTCTATAAATCAGTTTAATGGGAGACTACCATCAGTTTATAAATCACATTTTAATGGGAGACTATCATCACTCTATAAATCAGTTTACTGGGAGACTACCATCAGTTTATAAATCACATTTTAATGGGAGACTATCATCACTCTATAAATCAGTTTAATGGGAGACTACCATCAGTTTATAAATCACATTTTAATGGGAGACTATCATCATTCTATAAATCAATTTAATGGGAGACTACCATCAGTTTATAAATCACATTTTAATGGGAGACTATCATCACTCTATAAATCAGTTTAATAAGAGACTACCATCAGTTTATAAATCACATTTTAATGGGAAACTGCCATCATTCTATAATTTATCGTTTATTGGAAGACTTGCATCATTCTATAAATTATTTTCATGGGAGACTACAGTCACTCTAAAAATCATAGTTAAATAGGCAGTGTCCGTCACTCTATAATGAGTTTAAGGGGAAATTACCATCACTCTATAAATCAACCTTTAAAGGGAGACTACCATCACTCCATAAATCAGTTTAATGGGGAACATACCATTATTCTATAAATCTGTTTAATGGGATACTACCATCACTCTATAAATCAACGTTTAAAGGGAGACTACCATCACTCTCTAAATCATTTTTAATGGGGAACATACCATTATTCTATAAATCAGTTTAATGGGAGACTACCATCACTTTATAAATCAGTGTAATGGGAGCTTAACATCTCTCTATAAATCTTAGTTTGATAACAGATTACCATCTCTCTTTAAATCATTGTTTATTGCGAGACCATCATCTCTCTATAAATAATAGTTTTTTTGGGAGACTAATATCAGTTTATACATCACATTGTAACGGAAGGCCATCTCTCTATAAATTAGTTTATTTAAAACTACAATCACGGCGTAAATCATAGTTTAATGGGAGACTACCATCACTCCATAAATCACCTTAATGGTCATTCTATATATATCACAGTTTATTGACATAATTTCAACGTTAACCATACTTTCTAGTGTAGCTGAAACCTCATAACAAACTGATGCCATTTTTGTAACAGTCGCATCGTCCAAGACGGCATAGAATATCTGGCCATGATGGCCATGTCCAAATCTGTTTGCTTTTCATTATCAGAAGATTCGATCTAAATTATGCCACGCCTTGTAATCACGTGGTGCTCCGTTTAGGACCTAAACAAATTACCTGGACCAGATCTACATCAGTAGTGGGCTACATCAGTAGTGGGCTACATCAGTAGTGGGCTACATAAGTAGTGGACTACATCAGTAGTGGGCTACATCAGTAGTGGACTACATCAGTAGTGGACTACATCACTAGTGGACTACATCAGTAGTGGACTACATAACTAGTGGACTACATCAGTAGTGGACTACATCACTAGTGGACTACATCAGTAGTGGACTACATCAGTAGTGGACTACATCAGTAGTGGGCTACATCAGTAATGGACTACATCAGTAGTGGACTACATAACTAGTGGACTATATCAGTAGTGGACTACATCAGTGGTCATAAGATTATATGTTTATACAACTGAACTTCATATCGTGTATGAGACAGCAAACTATTGGAATAAACATATAATCTTAAGGTCCAAACCTCTCCGGGACAAAATTTCTAATGAACAAAACATCTATTCACCTAACACCTATCGGACTAAACATTGTTTACACTACACGCATCCATTGGAATACAATGTTTAAAAAATTGCTCGTTGTATTTAAGTTTAAGGAAATAACTGAGCCGTCAGACGCGGTTACTATTTAAAATGATATATAATTAAATGACAGACACCTTAATTATCGAATTTAAAACTTAGAATAACGTTTAATAAATTAAGATTTTAAAAATATACAAACAAAAGCCATTGTGATATTCAAAACAATTATCTGATAATAGACAAACAATCTGATAGTCAAACAAAATATAAACAATAAACGCACTATTGAAACTCATCGACAGCTATACGTACCTAGCACATTAACATTAGAGTGAAACAATAGGAAACATCTACACACACTTAACACGTGTAGTAACCTCTACACACACTATATAAACAGACACAAGAAACACATAAACACACGAGCCCAATTTTAAAAAAACACGTCAACTATAAACCTTGGTGTTACGATTAAGTGTAATAATGTATATATACACAAGCACACGAGTTTTGCTCCATTTATCACAGGTTTGTACAGAGACGCAAGGCTAAAATCGTGACCATTCCGCTAGCCACAACGTTTCAAGAAGAAAAAAAATAATTATTCAAAACTGAACCAACCAATGAATTAGAGGCTAAAATTTCTAGAGTTTATTTTTAACTGGCATTTGTCTTACAACGATTTCCCGATGTCTGTGCATAGATTGTAAAGTCATGGGCATATAGACCACAACATTGATGTAAGGCCCCGCTTCATCCGGAATCACATAACACTGAGGATTTTTACAGATGCTTTCGCGGACTAGATGGTATAAAAGTTATGCTTATATTCTTGTTTCATTGTTGTGTGGAATAGTCTTCTGAAAATAAGATATTATTAGGATTTTGTGGGGGGGGGGGGGTGAATCGATCATCAGTAATTTAATACATAACCTCCAATATTAGAATACAGACAGTAGATAACATACGATAGACTACAGACAGTAGCCAACATACGATACACTACAGACAGTAGACAACATACGCTAGGCTACAGACAGTAGGCAACATACGATAGACTACAGACAGTAGACAACATACGATAGACTACAGACAGTAGACAACATACGATAGACTACAGACAGTAGACAACATACGATAGACTACAGACAGTAGGCAACAAACGATAGACTACAGACAGTAGGCAACATACGATACACTATAGACAGTAGACCAAATAAGATAGACTACAGAAAGTAGACCAAATAAGATAGACTACAGACGTAGACAACATACGATAGACTACAGACAGTAGACAACATACGATAGACTACAGACAGTAGACAACATACGATACACTACAGACAGTAGACAACATAAGATAGACTACATACAGTAGACAACATACGATAGACTACAGACAGTAGACAACGTACGATAGACTACAGACAGTAGACAATAGACAGCAGCCAATCTTCTGTAAAATTTAAAAAATATCACGCCCTTGTGCCATAACAAATATTCGCTTAATAATTAAGTTTCCGGATAAATTTGACGGATGTGACGTCATGTCGTCTGACAGGGAAATTTGGAGTGAACGTTTTGAACGGTTACAACGTTGTTGGTGTGCGGGCCCTGACTCACAGCGGGAAAATTTTTTGTTAACTTGAATCATTATTACACGAAATGCCATGTGGTGAGGCCTGCAAACGGGTACCCGGGAACTGCCATGTCTATACCAACGGTAGCCAAAATGTGGTTCTTCTGTGTTCACATTGGCGCCCATGAAAATTGTATCAAATTTGTAGTTTTTGTTTTGAAATATATGAATTGAAATACGTTAACTACGAAAAAACTTAAGAATAAAAATATTCCCAATGGAAATAGTTTAAAGTGCCGACAAAGTTCAATATATTTTGAATTTCGATACACCTTTTTTTCTCGGATCACGATAAAAAAATCTGGTAACATAAAAAGATTTGGACTCCTTGAATGGATCAAGATAAACACGACCGAACCGCCACAGGGGCTGAAGTGAAAGAAAGGTGCTGTCTGTTTTATTAGTAACAACACTCCTGTATGACAGGATGCAAACTTGACATTGAAGTACACCGAAAACTTTAGTTACCGATGAGACAATGTTGTTTTTAAATCCCTTGTATTAACTTCACGGTCTTGTCTCTCTGTCCTTTGTTATCTCGTGGTCCCGCCCGTCCGCTGAAAAACAAAAAGTCAAAAATTACCCATTCTCATGATCCCATCGAGCTGAAATTTTGCACATACACTTGTGTTACCTAACAATGCATTGTGTCAAAATTTCAGATCGATCAAATTTACCGTATTTAAATTAATAAATTCTTAGATTATCTCTATATAGCATGTGCAGCCGGTCGCTATAGTTGAAATCCACGGGTCACTGGAGTTTCTCTGCAGCCCTCGATTTCACAGAGGTCTGTCACGGTCTGTCGCGCGGTGCGTATTATATTGTGCATAATCATTACTTTTAGTTATATCTCCTGTCGAGATGGGGTGACCTCTACGTGGTTCGACGGACGAGTAAGGTCGTGGTGTACATTGCAACCTGAAACTGACAAACCCCAGGCTTGGATAGCCGAAGGCCGTTGTTAGGTGTTAGGTGCTAGTCATAAATGATTACAGTCGATGTACGGATCTTAGGCAAAGCATTTAGATGCAATGCCGATGATGAAAACCAAAGTACCCGTTGAGGGTCGGGTTACTCCGAAGCGACCGTTTCGTCCCCCTCAATTAACTAGCAACGCTGTTGAGCGGTGCCGGTTTAGGGCCAGGAGCGCCAGCACGGAATAGCAAAAGGTACCGCTAGGAAACGCTTTTGGTCGCCAGCTCTGAGGAAACCTTCCGGTGGGGGTTAAACCCTGGGTAGGTCAGTGATGATCCCACGCTTTGCGGCGATCTAAACTATAGAGACTCGTAAGCTTTACCGTGGTGGCGCCAAAGTGATGCTATGTTGATAGCGAGTCACAGTAGGAAATTCCACACCTCCCTCGGGAAGCAAACTTTAGTGGGAGGCGTTTTCGACCTAGTGTGCTGGACACCCAGGCGGCCGCTTGTAGCAGCGACCGCTCCAGGGGGGCTTCTCAGTCTTTACGTCCCATAGGGGGCCAGAGGGCTGAGGGGGTTTTCCGGGAAGCCCCATGAAGAGCGCAGGCTCGGGACTGCTGATTTTCTTCCACATGTAGGATTTTCAGTTATATCTCATATATAAGGGATTTCTGGTCAACAACTTTGTTTTTACGGGTTGTTTAGTTTTACCCTCTAAATTCCTCAGTCCACTCCTATCCCCACCATACGATAATAATTTTTAAAAAACTGATCTTTTATTGGATGTTTTTGTGTTACAGTCGAAGTGACAAAAATAAATAACTTTGTTTGATGTTTTTTTAAATCTTGGCAGAAACAAGGGGTTTAAAATTATTTAGGTTTGATGTGAACATTAAAAGTTGCAGCCAGCTATTGGTTTGTAAAAGGTTGATGATGTAAACTGTCCCACCCACCCACACGTGTCGGCCTGGTGAATGACCCACCTCGCAGCAGCTGAAACCAATTATAAACCCGCGCCCTTTCTATTCTCGTCAGTTTCTTGTGTTCGTTAACACGTGTTAGTTAAGCGGGGGAGGGGGGGTGATTTAAAGAAAACGTGCAACGTTGTCAATATTTAAAGCTAATAAATGAAATAGTTCCTACCATCACCTAGTGGAAATTAACATTCAAAGTGCTGGGCCCGTATGACATGACTGAATGTTACGTCATTGTTGACATTTTGTTTGAATATTCGGTTTTCTTTAGTTTTGGTTATGAGTACGAGGAATATATATACAGTAGGAATGAAAGTTTGTAGTGCATTAAAGTTTACAATAGTCTGTTGCTGTAAGCATGTCGTTGGCTATCGTTTGAAATGAGGTGCACTATTTTGTAAAGAGGTCATGATGGCGAAAATTAAGCGGCGTTTCGAACGGGTACCCGTTTGAAAATCTGGACGGTACCAGGGTAGCTTTTTTGAAAAAATATTGACAGTCCTTGTCTTCGTTATACGACATATCAAGTTTGGTTATAGGATCTTTCTTGACTTGGTTAAACGATATTTCTATTTTTAGTTAAAAGATTCTTCTAGTCTTGGCTATTTGTATCCTTCTAGTCTTGGCTATTTGTATCCTTCTAGTCTTGGCAATTTGTATCTTTCTAGTCTTGGCTATTTGTATCCTTCTAGTCTTGGCTATTTGTATCCTTCTAGTCTTGGCTATTTGTATCCTACTAATCTTGGTGGAAGGATTTTAACATTTACTATAAAATGTTTTAGTCTTCAATACAAAACTACGAAAAACATTTTCCAAACTTTTTAAAAATTTTCATTTTCATTGCCTTCTAATTTTTTAAAAATTAGTTTGAAATAATATACAAGAGTTAAGAAAATCTGCCACATGGCAAGTTCCCTGACTGATAGGGAGAGAACTCGTGTTTCACGAGGCCGGACCAACAGTAGATGTTTAGGAAGGTAAGGCAAGTAACTGCTGTCTTAGCAGATAGCCCAGTAGTGAACGTTTAGGACAATGGACAGTCTAATAAATTAACAAACACCATGGTCAATATAAGATAGATATCAAATGATTTTGAGATAGTGGTCAAGCGGAAGGTTGGAGTCGTTAAAAATTATAAGAACAGTGTCTTTTATGACATGTCTTCTGTCTTATCTATACAGATGCACCTTCTGTGAAGAAGACTACTGCGTCTACAGACCATGCCGGTCAGTTGGCAAGTGACGCAGCCTTCAAAAGCCACGGCTCTGAGGGTTCCACGCATTACCCAGCAGCCTTTGTGCTAGGGACGCCCCGGGAACAAATCTTTGCTTTCACATGGATTCAAGCTCATGACCATAGGTACGCCAGCCGAGCGCGCATGCCACTCGACCACCGAGCCCCGACTTTCAACACTTTCTCGACCAGTATGTTGTGTTCATCAACTAGAACTTTAACCAGAGAGACTGGCCCCGAAAAAAACTTGTTTTCTTGTTTATACCAAAACAGAGAATTATCCATTAATGAAATGATACCAACCCCGTTGCTAGAATTTTAACAAAATTGCAGCTGAAAATTAAATCGGCATCTGCGAAATATTTTGCGTAGTTTTGACCATATTGGCGAAATTGCATTAAAAGTTATCAAGCGATTTAACCATCTTGCAACCTCATTTGTTGACACAGCTTTGTATGTTCTGTGGCGGCTTGTAAAACATATATTAGCCCGGAATGTGCTTCCATACCTCGGACAAGATTAACTATAAAATATTGTCCAGCGACAATTATACAATCAAACAACACAACGTAATAAAAGATTGATTTATTTTTCATTTATGAGCTCCCGGATCTAACTTTAACCGTATAATCTCTAGGTCTGATCGCTAAAACAACATCGTAGTTAACTTCTTGTATTGTCTCTCTACACGACCTTTTGTTTGTCATTATATGGCTTACATATCTTGTATAGTCTCTCTACACGACCTTTTGTTTGTTATTATATGGCTTACATATCTTGTATAGTCTCTCTACACGACCTTTTGTTTCTCATTATATGGCTTACATATCTTGTATAGTCTCTCTACACGACCTTTTGTTTGTCATTATATGGCTTACATATCTTTTATAGTCTCTCTACACGACCTTTTGTTTGTCATTATATGGCTTACATATCTTGTATTGTCTCTCTACACGACCTTTTGTTTGTCATTATATGGCTTACATATCTTGTATTGTCTCTCTACACGACCTTTTGTTTGTGATTATATGGCTTACATATCTTGTATAGTCTCTCTACACGACCTTTTGTTTGTCATTATATGGCTTACATATCTTGTATCGATATTGGAACAATCAAATAACCAAGCTTTCAAATTTTGTTCGCTTTAAATATTTGTATAATTTGACTTTTTTTTTTAATGTAAACTTAATTTAAAATATTTACACTTAGGTTATGTTTTAATGGCTCGAGGCCTGCAAGGAAGAAATTGTTACAATATTTCATAACAGCTTATAACTCCTCAATCAATTACAAAACACAGTGCAACTAACAGACACTACAACAATCATAAACATACCATTTGTACTCTGCTGGACACTGAAAACAACTAAACTTATTACTGACACTAATTTATGTTTACTGTCTCGCTTTGATGATAAGATGCAAGAATCTCATGCCTGCCTGGCCTGAAGACTGGAAACAACAGGAGCCAGAACTTTAATCATGAATCAAAACAAAAATAAAACTATGTTCTGTGTAAGGGAAATGAAGTCATGGCTGCTTTCTTCTTGACCATTTTATCTTGACTACTTTAGCTTGACAACTTTATTCTTTACTACTTTAGTCTTTACTACTTTAGATTTGACTCATTTAGTCTTGACCACTTTAGTCTTGATCACTTTAGTCTTGGCTACTTCAGTCTTGACCCACTTTAGTCGTGACTATTTTAGCCCTGACCACTTTAGTCTTGACTACTTTAGTCTTGATCACTTTAGTCTTGACTACTTTAGTCCTGACCACTTTAGTCTTGACTACTTTAGTCCTGACCACTTTAGTCCTGACCACTTTAGTCATGACTACTTTAGTCCTGACCACTTTAGTCCTGACCACTTTAGTCTTGACTACTTTAGTCCTGACCACTTTAGTCCTGACCACTTTAGTCTTGACTACTTTAGTCCTGACTATTTAGTCATGACTACTTTAGTCTTGATCACTTTAGTCTTGACTACTTTAGTCCTGACCACTTTAGTCTTGATCACTTTAGTCTTGGCTACTTCAGTCTTGGCCACTTTAGTCTTGACTACTTTAGTCTTGACTACTTTAGTCTTGACTACTTGGGTCTTCACTACTTCCTTACTCATGACGTGAATTAATTTGAAATATATAAATCAACGAATCAGTCCAGAGAACTATTGTAAAAGATGTTGCTAAATGTTACTAAAGTGTACGCTCACAATGGAAGAACTATTGAGTTAACTAGAATTAATCTCTATAATTAACTGTGGTTGTGTGCGGCCCGCGCTCAGCCAAGAATTAAATTACAAATCCATGTGATATATCTCTACACTAAAGTTAAAAATTTTAAACACAATAATCTCAACTATGTCAACACATTTCACGCAGCAATTTCAGATTTCGATTCAATTTTCCTACAATTTAAACATCAACTTCGAGAATGCTTAAAGCGCTCCGTATTTTCTTCTCATCTAGTTCAGTGTTTGGAGGAACACTTTGACAAAATATTTTTTGACGGAAAAAAATATAATTCGATCGTTTCTTTTTTTTTTTTTTAACCAAGGGACGCAAACATTGAGAAGGTGACAGGAATATGATGATTGACCCTTGTATAGTTTAACGGCGATTCTTTCTGAGAGATTTTTTTTTAAAACAAACCTGTGGTGAACCTGTAGGTTATAAATACTTTAATATTGTTGTTACAGCAATATCTGAACTAGACGTTAATGACAATTTATACAAAATTCTGTGCATAACGTCGGTCGGTCTGTAAGAGTACCGTTTCCATAGCAACACAATTGTTATCTTTGTGTAAGCCAGATCTCTGCACTAACTGAACGTTTTAAACATCACAAGGGAGTTAGGGGCCGTTCAACAATGACGTCACGCACCTATGATGAAGGGGGTCTCCACATTTGGGATAAAATGCGTGACGAGGGGGTGGGTGGGGGAGTTGTGACGTCAATTCAAAACACGCTACTTTAAATCTAACTTCCATTTAAATATTCGATTTCTTACTGTTTAATTTATGACATTTTACTTAAATTCCAGCAAGTGCAGTCTTACACTAAATACCGGTACATACTAAATTGACAATAAATTGAATCGAAACATGCTCATTTTCAAATAGAAAATACCGCTTCTAACAGCTTTGTGACGTCATGGCGGAGGGGGATCTAAGTTTTTTTGACAAAGTTTGACGAGGGCGAAGTCGGGGGGGGGGGGGTGAAAATCGGCCTCATTTGCGTGACGTCATTTATGGACGGCTCCTTATGTTCGTGATTTTTCCATGTCATTTACAGAAATGTGCGTAATGTGCTTCAAAGTTGGAGGTGAAAAGTGAGGCGTTAAAAGATAGGCCTTTTTTTAAAAAAGTGTTTTGGTGTAACAATGTCTGTATTGGGATGGCGTGGTAATTTCAACTACTTAGATTCTTGTAAAGTTAAAGTTCTGTCGCGTGATTGTGGTAGGTGGGCGGTTCGTGGTTTTTCTTACAATTATTTTTAAGGGGTCGGGAGGTAAGTATTTTAAGCTGCAATTCTGTGTGATGGGTCATCTCTAGTAACTAATATTCTCCTAAATTCCTTTATAAAGTTTTTTTTTTTGTCTCACAATTTGTGAAGTTGGTTTTAAAATCACTTCTTCTCCAAACTTTAACAACAGGGATACTATTTGATATTTTACTTAGTCAAATCTCTAAAGCAATAGATTGTGGAGATCAGTACCTTCATGTTAGGTTAGTTTTAATTACGTCAAAAATCTTATTATGTTTCGTTAGTTTTAATTACGTTAAAAATCTTATTATGTTTTTTTAGTTTTAATTACGTTAAAAATCTTAGTATGTTTCGTTAGTTTTAATTACGTCAAAAATCTTATTATGTTTCGTTAGTTTTAATTACGTTAAAAATCTTATTATGTTTCGTTAGTTTTAATTACGTTAAAAATCTTATTATGTTTCGTTAGTTTTAATTACTACAAATAACTCGTCTTCGGTCGGTTTTAATCACGTCAAATAACTGCGTACGTTTATTTTCGTTTAAGTGTATGGCTAAATAACATTCATTTTTAGGTTTGGTGTTAGGATGAGGTTTTTAAATTGCCTTTTCCAGTTTCACAAAATGACAAAATCAAAAGGGAAATGAATTTGACAGAATCATTAGAAATTTGTTCTGAAATGAGCTGCAAAGACGTTAAATGTGCCAATAGTAACAGAGTCTCAAAGTCTTTTATTGTGGATACTAACATTACTTACCTTTTTAAAAATAAAAAAAGAACTAAAATACTAAAAATGTAAGTGTTTGAATGGGCTATGCTTTATATAGATTCAGCAAACGACACGAAAATGGTTTTAGTAGAAGAACGTGCAGATAAAGGACGTAGTTAAGCAAAATGTTTCTTGAATATTTTATTTATATTGAATTATATTTTGTGGAGATTAAAAAAAGACTTAAACGTAGTATGATAAAACCCCTCCACTCTCACTCTTCCCCCCCCCCTTTTACCGAGCTGTCTGGAAACTGAAAGAGAAGAGCTGGGAGGGGAGGGGACACGTAAGATGACGTCTGTAAAATAACAAGGGAAGTAAATCTCTTGAAAAAACTTTGAGGCTCCAGCATCAATTCTGTCCAATCCTACAAGCTATCCCATGGAAACAGTTTAATGTAATTAACAGAAATAGATATTTTTATACGTTTTTTTTAAATTGTAAAGCTCAATACAAATAAGAAGATAACGCTTGATTGTATACATTATCAGACAACATCGGCTTTCTTATTAAATAATGTATTTTAATTTTGTTCACTTATTGTTAGTGTATAACCGCGGCTACGTGCAAATCTCTACGTACAACTATATTCGCGCCATTTCAGGATGTCCCAATGAGTTTAAAACCTGACTTGTTCGCTGTATTTAACTGTCGTTAGGGCATCTTTGTCTAATTACTTTTAACATCCTTTTGCCCCAACGGGTAGAAATTTGTAAGATGAATTTTCTACGATGACTGATACGTTGTAGATGGATTGCCTAGTGGCGTTGTTTAAATATATGAGTCACATGCTCAAGGTACATGGACACGGTACAGGGACTGTTCGTTTACACGCAGGACATCAAGAACACGGTACAGGGACTGTTCGTTTACACGATGGACATCAAGAACACGGTAAATGGACTGTTCGTTTACACGCAGGACAGCAAGAACATGGTAAAGGGACTGTTCGTTTACACCAAGACATCAAGAACAGGGTGCAGGGACTGTTCGTTTACACGATGGACATCAAGAACACGGTACATGGACTGTTCGTTGACAGGCAGGACATCAAGGACAGGAACAAACTACAAAAAGAAAGAAGTAAGGCATAAACAATGGACAAATTTTAACCTTTGTCACCTGTCTTCCGACTTGATCAGCAAACCTTCAAATTATCATTATCTTGGAAACAATGAAAAATATCCTAACATATTCAAGAGTTATGTAATGCTACGTATTGGGAGTCGTATACATTAAAATTAATTAATTATGATGGATGAAGTGGTTTCAACTTAACACGTAAGACATTTTAACACATCATGGCATAATTGTGTGAAGTAAATTTTTTTAAACTTATGTTTAACTATGTTGTGTTTTACTCTTTTCTACTTGACTGTAAATACAATTTTTAAAAGCTGATAAATCTAACGCGGAAACAATAATAATTATCAACCCAAAAGAAAAACAACGGATTTTGGACTTTCTAGCAGACAGCAGCCATGATTCTTCATTTGACGCTTCCTAAAGACAATTGATATTGAAGGCAAAAACATTTTTTGTGTAGATTCGAGGAAGAGAAAGTCTTCAAGGAAATAATTTAAACCTCTTCTGTTGATGTTATTGTTTACAAATGTTAAAACAGCTTAATATGTGAAGATAAGGTCAGGGCTGGCTGCACTTGCAGCTTTCAACTGCCCCGGGGGTAGGCAAGTCTCTGGGGTGGCCATAATGGGCGAAAACTGTCAAGAGAAGATATTTGCTTCGGCTTAGCTCTAGTTGACAGAATGGACACGGTATACAATGGGCTGAAATGAAATGGTTTACAATGGACCGAATGGGTTAGATTTTAGATATACAATAGGACTCCATAGTAACGGTCATGTACAATAGAAGGAATCAACACTTTATGCAATTGACTAATATTAATCAAATGTAAGCATTTTTCTTTTCAGATTTATTGCTGATAGCAATAAAGGACACCTTTGTAATACATGTATTTTAGTTAAATTTCAGAGTATTCAAATAATTTTAAAAGTGTATTTTGCTTGTCATAGTTTACTTAATGTCGTCTACTTTTTACAATTCTTTTTTTTTAAAAGTCATATTATGACGTCAATGCTCCGTTGCGTCAACACTTTGCAGTTTACATACAATAATATCAACTGTGGCGTAGCTAGGCATTTGGGGCCCGGGGGCTTTGAATGTTTAGGGGGCCCCTGCATACATAGCGGTGGTGTAATATTTAATGGTAAACAAAAAAATCGGACCCTCCTTTGGGTGCCCCCCTCAAGTGGGGGCCCGGGGAGAATTTCTAATTTGGACCCCACCTCCCCTTCCCCTAGCTACGCCACTGAATATCCAGACCATGCGAGTGAAACATTCTACAATATCTACATACTACGAGATCTACACACTGCGATTTCAAAACTCAACGTGGTCCACAGACTATATTGTGTTGTACACAATATTGCCTTTCTACACATGATGTGCTCTTCACGGCATGATATGTCCACTACACACTGGATCGTTAACATGCAATGCAAGCCAAAGCTCCTGACACAAAAGTTGCTCAATCTCGTGGAGGTACTTCACGCAATGTTTTACTTGGTACTCGTGGAGGTTGCATTCCCTTGTCGCACACTACCGTTAGGGCAGCAAAACCAGGTGTCAACTGACCCCAATTTACAGCACACCCTGGCGGCGCCCCATCCAGATGGACCTGCACTGACCTGAGCAAAAAGTGCTGGCTGAATTTCGGCTTCCAAATGGACCCGGCATGGGGTGTGGCTCAATTAATGAGATTGAAATAGAGTGCATTTATCGGGGTTTCTTTAAGAATAATCAGCTTTTCGCTTGGGGACAAGCAGAGATTTTTTAAACTTTTTTTTTTAAAGAAAAACGTTTTATGAAAGTTGATTACAAATGACTGCCCTCGGCTACGGGAAGTGAGATAAAAATAAAAACTCATGTATGCTGTTTTTTTTTTAATTGTTCACCTCATTACAAGGGAGGTAATGAGGGAATGACATTAAATTTAATGATTTAAGCGTTGACAGTTCAATAAAATTGGTGAAAATTTCATTTCTAGCTTCATAAATTAGATATTGGATGCTGTCCGTGGTCTTGTTTTAATGGAATGTGTACCACTCAAGCTAAGGGGGCAAAGGGATAATTGTTTACAACATTAATGTCTTCTTGATTGTTTCGGAGTTTAAACGAAATAAACTTTTTGTTGAAGCAGTCATGGACATGTTAAAGGGACATTCGAAAATATGGGATAAATGAAAGCCTTGA
Source organism: Radix auricularia (assembly GCA_002072015.1). Lineage (NCBI taxonomy): Eukaryota > Metazoa > Mollusca > Gastropoda > Lymnaeidae > Radix > Radix auricularia. Next base: position 219,983 of record MUZC01000487.1, read on the forward strand.
CATGGTTTAACTTGTCTAACTTTAACGGAAACAACTTCAATCACTGCCATCTGTAGGGAATGTGGTAGGCTCACTAGTAAACACGGACAATATCCATCACTGCCATCTGTAGGGAATGTGGTAGGCTCACTAGTAAACACGGACAATTTAAATCACTTCAATATGTGAGGAAGGTTCTAGTCTCACTAGTTCACACGGACAGCTTACTTCACTGCCATCTGTAGGGCATTTTCTAGTCTCACTAGTTAACGGGGACAACTTCCATCAATGCCATCTGTATGGCATGTTCTATCTAGTAGTCTCACTAGTTAACTGGCACAACTTCCATCAATGCCATCTGTAGGGCATGTTCTATCTAGTAGTCTCACTAGTTAATTGGCACAACTTCCATCACTGCCATCTGTATGGCATGTTCTATCTAGTAGTCTCACTAGTTAACTGGCACAACTTCCATCAATGCCATCTGTATGGCATGTTCTATCTAGTCTCACTAGTTAACTGGCACAACTTCCATCAATGCCATCTGTAGTGAGGTTCAAGCCTACTAGAAGACAGTGGGGCATCGCTCAGTGAATAATCAATTCTATTTCAATGACACTGAGTTTTGAGTGATGAGTGTTCAAACAGAGAGACAACCCCGTCATCTAAAGCCAAGATTTATGGCACTAGTGAGTGGCGCTCTGGACGTGTCTAATCGGGCCCTGGAAGCTCGCTTGACTTGCTGACTCTTCGTTAACCCATTTTATATAAGGCCCTCAATTTCATTTTGTTGTACACCCACAATCTCATTTCATTGTACGCTCACAAACATTTCCATTTCATTGTACACTAACAAATAATTTCATTTCATTGAAGACTCACATTCACTTTTATTTGTACATAAAGTCCTATTATTAGTTTAGCCATCGGCCATCGGTACACAAAAAATTCAAAAGAATTTTTTTTTTTAAAGGATGAACCGCTTTTGCTTCACTAATTATTATATTTTAAATTTAATATGGCTAATTCCATTGTACTTTTTAATAATAAGATTAGAACAATTTATACATTTTACAAAATTCCTGTTAATGAATTAGTGACCATGGTGTTGTGATCATCGGATTATCTCCTTGTTTCCCACTAACAAGACGACGCACTTGTTCAGCCGTAGACAATACCAAACTTCGTGAGCAGGAGAGCTACTAGGATTTCCCTTCTTCTGCCGGAAAGATACAAAAAACTTAAAAAGAATCCAAACCGGTTGAGCACTAGCTGGTCTTCACAAACCTGCAACATTAGACAAATTATAGCCGACTGAACGGGCTGACCACTGGTCAGTTGTTGGATGCATCGAAAGAAGAAAGTCGAGACCTGGTGGGAATATCTGTAAGAAAGTACAGATACATTTCCGAGTTTTATAGCATTATCAAATGAATGGGTTTGATAGTGTATGTGCTAGAGTGAGAGTACTCATGTAATAATTGGCATCGTACGTGTACAATAGTGGGATTATGTCATCTAGAAAGTTCAGTGATGGATTTGTGGAGAGATCACTTAGCAGACAATAAAAATTTGTTTATGTGTTCCACACTTTCCATTATCTTCATCTAAATTCTCGACCACTGGACTGAATGTTTGATGTGTTATATAAGTGGACGTCGTCATGGGTCCATACAGAACATGAAATTGAATTCTTAGATAGATTTTCGGTCAGTGAATAATTAGAAGTTTGCCATTTTTATAGATATTTAGAAGTTGGCCCTCTTTATGGATACTTAAAATTTTCTCCTCTTAAGTGACATTCAGGAGTTGGTTCATTTAATTGGAGCATAGAAGTTGATCATATAAATGGATACTCAGAAGTTGGTTTACTCAATGGATACTTTAATAGACCAAAATAAATTTACAATTTGCAATCAACAAGGAAGTAAACAATAATAATATGTTTAAAATAGCCTCTAACAATGCTAATTTTAACAGTGAATTCCTAAGTCGAATTCTCTTAATTGAAATGTTATAATTTTTCAAATCTATCATACTAAGTAGGTTTTATTGTCCCCTTAGAGGGCTTTAAGTAACAGAAAGGGGCCATTGGGTCATGTGGTCGTTGAGCCTTGGGGTCATTCGACGGCCCCAGACAATAATCCCAAACTTCTAGAGTTGAAATTCAGAAAGTACTGAATGTTTTTTTATAAATGTATTAGTCTGATGTTGTCAAGAAAAAAAACGTCACTGCTACTCTATAGCCGCTAAGAATATACCTCTTCCCCTAATATCGAAATATCTTACGCTAAGACGTCTCTTAGAACCTGCAGTTATCTCCCATTCAACTCTCAGAACCTGCAGTTATCTCCCATCCAACTCTCAAAACCTGCAGTTATCTCTCATCCAACTATCAGAGCCTGCAGTTATCTCCCATCCAACTCTCAAACCATGCAGTTATCTCCCCCCAACTCTCAGACCATGCCGTTATCTCCCATCCAACTCTCAGAACCTGCAGTTATCTCCCAAACAACTCTCAAAACCTGCAATTATCTCCCATCCAACTCTCAGAACCTGCAGTTATCTCCCATCCAACTCTCAGAACCTGCAGTTATCTCCCATCCCACTCTCATAACCTGCAGTTATCTACCATCCACTCTCAGACCATGCATTTATCTCCCATCCAACTCTCAGAACCTGCAGTTATCTCTCATCTAACTCTCAGAACCTGCAGTTATCTTCTATCCAACTATCAGACTTTGCAGTTATCTCCCCCAACTCTCAGACCATGCAGTTATCTCCCATCCAACTCTCAGACCATGGAGTCAGCTCCCATCAGCCATTTTCCCATCTTAATATTACAGCAGGTCTATAAATAAAGCCTATCTAAACTCCACAGCAAGGTGTAGCTAGGAGTTCGTTCAACGCTGGTGTAACATCCTTATGGAGTATATGGGCCAAGAAATGACTTTTTAATGAGATTTAATTTATTATTTTTTATACATAATTACCATCATCATAAGTATTGATATACGGTTTAACATTCGATTTTTAACTCAGAATAACAGTGCCGTGTATGATAGCGTATTGGTACAATAACAACAATACGAACTTCCAGAGACATAAATAAAAAAAAAAACACTGTTCTTGATCCATTTGCAAGATCAAACACATACAAATCCTTTCTCTTCAAGTCTGGAAATCGGGCGTGGAATGGGTCGCTTAAACAAATCAGGAAAATATTCAAAACTCTAATAAAAATGCACAGACTAGACATATACAATGAACATCATGAAATCATATAATCTTCTGTTTTAAAGGAACGTCTGTAACATATAATACAAAAGACACAGTGAAATTGGAAACAAATTAAAGTGACCGCAATGTATATTTACTACACTTCGTTTTTATTTGTTTTCTGGCTTCGTGGATTTTAAAAGCAAAATATTTGTAAAGAGAACACAGAGAAAAATTCTACAAATTTTACGAAGAGAAAAGTAAAAGTAAACACCATTTATCTATATAGACTATATATCATTTAAAAATTTAAAAGATGCGATTAAATATGAAAATGTAGGTATATTGACAAGGATGTATTATGTCAGCGATTGGTTATTTCTTTATTAATTTAAGACAGCTTATTGGACTTGAAAAGAAAAAACAGTTTCGTAATTTTACTAGACTTCTATACTTAGATCTACACAATTCGACTTGTATTTATGCTTCAAAACATTTCCGCTAAAACGTAATCTAAAATAGAACATTAACATTTCAGCTATGACGTTTTCCGGTTTTAGAAATGACAAACCATATGTAATATCAGTTTAATGATAATTGATCTTTGTTTATAGCAAAGAATAACACCCATAGACAAGCCGCAAATATTGAACATGGGGGTTACAAAAAATTAAACCATCGCTATCTCATATCTAAAGTTTTAAAACAAAATACAATATTAAATATTCATAATTCTTTTTAAAAGTAAATAAACTATTTAATAAGAAGAGGAGAAACGTAAAAATTGTATATACATTTTATTTACTTACAGCAAGGGTGGTATCAAATAAATAATATCATAGTAAATGTATTTTGAATATTATAGGACAGTGATGGCGAACCTATGTCACGCGTGTCACAGACAGACGCCACGCTCATCAGACGGCAAGCAACTTAAGTCTTACTTCTTTAATCAAACCACTTTGCTGACACTTTGTGTAGATGCTTTGATATATATAAATATGTTTAAGATGAATTTTGGGCCTAAAATGGTTGCTATCACTGTTATATTGAACAAGATAGACCCACGGGATAGCATACGCCGCAGACTTGCTCATAGATAGTGCAAAGAACGGGGATGGGGTGAGAGAACGGTCACAAACAGCAGCACGAAGTCATGAAAAAAATAAAAATAGAGGTAAAAAAAGATTTTTAAAAACCATGTTTTTATAAGTGGACTGAAAAGAAGAAAATAAATTAAAACTTATAAGTTCAAATATTGTACATTGATTTAATATGACTACAAACGTGAGGCGGGGGCTATTGATGTTATATATATATACTAGCAATTTGCCCGCGCTTTGCAGCGGGAAGATGAAGTATTAGTTATAAGTGAGTGAGGGCATAAAAAAACTATATTTTGGCCCACAGCGCCCACCAAGGGATATTTTAAATATTATTTCACCTGCTGCCATCGTGGAAGTGTATTCAAAAAATCTCCAACGTTTTATGCGTTAACTATTTGGGAAATAGGAAAAATAGTGCTTTTCAATTTGTATATAGCACATATTTGGAAAAAACACGTTTTTGAGGTCCCGGCCTCAATGAGTGTGAATTTTAAAATTATATAATGCTAATTTTTGTCGTGAAAATGTACCCAGCAACTTCCTAAAGTTTTATGCTTCTACCTACATGGGGAATGGGAGAATTAGTGATTTTTTTATTTTTATATAGTTAATATTAGGGAAAAACTACATTTTGGCCTCGCCAGCCCACAGTAATGGATGTTTTACATAATTGTTCACCTGCTACCATCGTGGAAGTGTAGTTAACGAACCCACAAATTTTCATGTGTTTGCCTATTTGTAATATAGGAGAATTATTGATTTTCAATTTTTTATAGCACGTATAAGGAAAAAACACGTTTTTTGGGCCCAGGCCCTCATGAGTGGAGTGTGCATTTAAAATTATTTTACGCCAAATTTCGTCGTTTTGAGGGTACCCAATGTTTTTGCCTACACGATGAATTGTGGAATTTGTGATGAGTCGGTTCTAATATAAGAAAAAATTATATTTGGGCCCCCGGCCCCCTGTGAGTGGAAAATTACCATTCTCTTTCGCCAACTTTCATCGGGAGATTGTACTCAACAACTTCCCAAAGTTTCATGCTTCTACCTAAATGGAGAATGGAGGAATTAGTGATGTGTGGTTTTCATATAGTTTTTATTAGGAAAAAAACTACATTTGGCCCCCCGGCCCCCAATAAGAGATATTTTAAAATATGTTTTCATCTGCTACCATCGTGAAAGTGTAATTATCAATTCCCCAACGTTTCATGAGTCTACCTACTCGAGAAATAAGAGAATCAATGATTTTCAATTTTTATAAATCTCATATAAGAAAAAAACGTTTTTGGGGCCCCGGTCCCCATGAGTGTGTATTTCAAAAATTATTTTACACCAACATTTGTTCTGAGAGTGTACTTAACAATTACCAAAAGTTTCATGCTCCTACCTACACGGAAAATAGGAGAATTAGTTATAAGTTGGTTTTTAATATAAGAAAAAATATATTTGGGCCCCCGGTACCCAATTAGAGGGAATTCTAACTTTCTTTTTGCCAATTGTCGGGAGCTTGTACTGAAAGAATTTCAAAAGTTTCATGCTTCTACCTATATGGGAAATAGGAGAATTAGTGATTTTTTAAAATTTTATATAGTTCATATAAAGAAAAAAATTTGGGGGGGGGGGGGGCCNCCCGGCCCCCATTAGTTGGAAATTTAACATTCTCCAATTATCATCGGAAGCATGTACTCAAAAAATTTACAAAGTTTCATTCTTCAAACTATACAGGAAATAGGAGAACTAATGATTTGCAATTTGTAAATAGCTCATGTAAGGGGAAAAAAGTTTTATGGGGCCCCATTATTTTTTGGCTCCCGTACCTCTATGAGTGGGCATTTAACATTCTCTTTCACCAATTATCATCGGGAGATTAAACTCAACAACTTCGTAAAGTTTCATGCTCTCCACCTACATGGTGAATGGAAAAATTGGTGATTTTTATTTTTTAAATTTGGGCCCCCAGCCCCTTAGTAAGAGAAATTTTAAAAATTATTTCACCTGCTAGCATCAATGAGTCTACCTACTCGGAAAATTAGGAGAATTGGTGATTTTCAATGTTTATAAAGCTCCTTTAATGAAAAAAATCGTTTTCGGGGCCCAAGACCCCATGAGTGGGAAATATAATATTCTCTTTTGCCAATTATCGTCGGAAGCATGTACTCAAAATATTTCTTAAGTTTCATGCTTCTATCTACACGGGAAATAGATGAATTATTGATTTTCAATTAGCATTTAGCTTATATAAGGAGAAAAACAGTTTTGGGGCCCCGGCCCCCATGAGTGTGAATTTCAAAATTCTTTTTCGCCATTTTTTGTCGTAAGAGAGTCTCAAGCAACTTCTTAAAGTTTCATGCTTCTACCTATACGGGAAGTTGGAGAATTAGTGATGTAGGCAAAAAAAGTTTTTGGGCCCCCGGCCCCACATGAGTGAGATTTTCAAAATTCTTTTTCGCCAATTTTCGTATTCAGAGTGTACCCAACAACTTCCCAAAGTTTCATGATTCTACCTACACGGGAAGTTGGAGAATTAGTGATGAATCAGTCAGTCAGTCAGTCAGTCAGTCAGTCAGTCAGTCAGTCAGGGCTTTCCCTTTTATTAGTATAGATGCAGTTCATTCACTCTCTCACTTACAGATTTCTCTTTTTCTTATTAAATTATAAATCTTTAATTGTTTTTTACCAAACACCCATCTTAGTGGCGTATTTTTAAATTAGAATGGGATTTTGAAGCACCCACCCCCCGTTTTAGTCATATTAATTAAATCAATGTAGATTTCTACTTCAACTTATAAGTTTTAATTTATTTTCTTCTTTCTATTCCACTTATAAAAAAGTAGTTGTTAAAAAATCATTTCTTACTCTATTTATTTTTATACAAGGTAAAATTTTATGATCTCTAGAAGTGATCTGACTGAACTCCCCTTAAACAAGAGGATATGTTCATCGTTGGCTGGCGTGGAGACGGGTTGCACTTGGAGGTAAACAATAGTAAACACAATTGACTTTCATTGACTATTTGGCTTTCACGCAGCTCTGTTTTTATTTTATTTTTATATTCGTTTTATCTGTGTATTGTATGTCCGTTAAAAAAAAAGCTCTTTGCCGAAACGTTCGCTGTTTTGTTACGTCCTGTCAGGCTAACCCTTACTCTGTGTACGTCTTTTCCATTTACAATGTAAGCAATGGCGGACGAATACCGATAATATATAAGGAGATAAACTAAAAATTCATTAATTTAAATACAGTACATTCGATTGATCTGACATTTTGATACAATGCATTGTCATTTATGAGCTATCTGTGGTAAAAATTTGAGATCTCTAGGACCATCAGAAGTGGTTTAAATTTACGTTGGAAAATCTGAAATTTTGCGAACAGACAAAAAAGACAAACAAACAAAAAGAAACGAAAGCAAGTTAATAACGTGGTAAAAATGTGAGTTAACATGTAGATATGTGCTTAGTGGTTGTTTTTACCTGCCCCCCTTTACCACCATCCCTTGCCAACTATAAACTGTGATTAGCGATCCTAGGGTTAGTCATGTTCGCACAAAAAAAAATGGGGAAAAGAACGGCCAGAAAAAAAATATTTTTTTTTAAAAATTGTTCCCTAGGTGGCTTGAACCCAGAACTTTCCGCAAGCAAGGCGGACGTGACAACAACTAAACTACGAATCATAGTTATTCTGTGAAGGAACAACGCAATTGAACGCAAGAAGCATTGTTGCCATCCACCCCACACACACACACACTTTTTTTTCATCCCACTCCGCTTGCCCACTGTGATATTTCGACCCCAGCGAGGGTCATTCGTCATGCTCATTTTCACATGCCCGTTTTAGTAAATTGTATATTATATTTGTATTGTATATTATACTTGTATATTATAGTGATTCGCTGTCACTGATAGTAATGCAGACAGCTAATCCTGGTGTCTTATGGTGTGTGTACAAAGACAAACGCAGAACTAATAACTATAATGATCATCTTTATAATGCTAAATTCCATTATAAACCACATGCGCACAAAAGCTATTTTTCATTGTCTCCAAAGTCAAAAATACATGTAGGTCTACTTATTTAGATTTTACAGTATTACTGTCATTATTTAATGTCCTAAATTTCGTGGGTTAAATATTATGTCTCGTACAAACTCCCCCCC
>MUZC01000488.1:29944-67287 GCA_002072015.1 Radix auricularia
GGGGGCGCGGTGGTCAAAGTGTTAGTGCGCTGCGGTACAAAAACAATTCTAAAATAAAAATAAAAATCGGTCACGGGTTCAAACCCCGGTTCTGGCACCCCTACGGGTAGATGATGCTCGTTAAAACCTTGGCTGGTAGTTCATCTAGGAGAAGGAAACTCCGAATACAAATCCTCCGCTGCCTTGCGGCTATACCTGCCTTGCGGGAAAGGCTAAGGGAGTAAACCCTGAAAGAAAATCAGGAATTGGAGCACCTACAGGCGGTCTATACATAAGACTTATGTACATACCGGCAGCTCCTGCGACGCCAATGGCAGCCAAGCTGCATCGACGCAAGTCGTTCCCTTGGTTACACCATTGACGTGGAGAGGGGGGATATGCTGTATGGGCAGCAGCTAATTCTCCATAATACCCGCCCAGGCTTGCATCACCTCTGGAGAGGACACTCCAGCGTCGCCGCAAGGTGTCGACAAAACACGGGAAGCAGCAGTTACCGGTTATAAGCCAAAGCTCAATTGACGTAGAGCTAGGCGCCAGGGGCTGCTTCCGACGGTGGGAGAGACTACCAATGTCTCACTGGACAGCTACCGCCCGCCTCAAACTGGGCAGCCCCCAGTCAAATAGGTGCTATCCCGTCATGGCCTGCCTTCTCCACTGGGTGCGTGGAGATTAGAGTACCACTCAACAAGTGGGCCACTAAGCCCTGCACCAAGAAATACAAAAAAGAAAAAGAAGACCCCAGCTCTTCGAATCGCTAGCTGGAACGTGAGGACTATGTGTCCCGGCATCACTGATGATCTGCAGTCCATAAACGACACACGGAAGACAGGAATAATCGATAGAGAACTTAAAAGGCTAAAGATTGACATAGCATGCCTTCAGGAGACCAGGCTCCCAGACAACGGTTCACTCAAAGAGGCCAATTACACCTTCTTCTGGCAAGGCAGACCGAAAGACGAACCTAGACAGCATGGTGTGGGTTTCGCTGTTAAAAACACTCTTCTACCATCCATTGAACCACCGTCATCAGGCACGGAGAGGATCCTCACTCTAAGACTCAGAACAACTGCGGGCCCAGCAAACATTCTTAGTGTGTATGCCCCAACACTCTATTCAACTCCGGAAGAGAAGGACCAGTTCTATGGAGCGTTAGACCAGGCAATAGCCGGCATCCACAAAGACGAGGCAATCTATCTCCTAGGAGATTTCAATGCTAGAGTGGGGAGCGACCACGAAGCCTGGCCCACCTGCCTTGGACTATTTGGAAGAGGAAAGTTAAATGAAAATGGACAAAGGCTTCTGGAATTGTGCTGCTCACGAGGCTTGTGTGTGACCAACACTTTCTTCAAGTGCAAGGATATACATCAAGTATCTTGGAGACACCCTCGATCCCACCAATGGCACCAGCTGGACCTCATTATCACCAGGCGTGCACAACTAGCTAGCGTCCTACTCACTCGCAGCTATCACAGTGCCGACTGTGACACGGATCATTCCCTTGTCGCCAGCAAAGTACGAATAATGAGGAAAAACTCGTACCACACAATGAAAAAGGGAAGTCCACGCATCAATACCTCCTGCATGAAAGACCCTGAGATAGCGCAGCATGTGGTGGGATAGTGTGGGGTATAAGCGTGTGTGGGGTATAAGCATGTGCAGCTTATACCATATATTATTATGGGGTGGGATAGTGTGGGGTATAAGCGTGTGTGGGGTATAAGTGTGTGCGGCTTATACCATATATTATTATGTGGTGGGATAGTGTGGGGTATAAGTATGTGCAGCTTATACCATATATTATTATGTGGTGGGATAGTGTGGGGTATAAGCGTGTGTGGGGTATAAACATGTGCAGCTTATACCATATATTATTATGTGGTGGGATAGTGTGGGGTATAAGCGTGTGCAGCTTATACCATATATTATTATGTGGTGGGATAGTGTGGGGTATAAGCGTGTGTGGGGTATACGCGTGTGTGGGGTATAAGCATGTGTGGCTTATACCATATATTATTATGTGGTGGGATAGTGTGGGGTATAAGCGTGTGTGGGGTATAAGCGTGTGTGGGGTATAAACATGTGCAGCTTATACCATATATTATTATGTTGTGGGATAGTGTGGGGTATAAGCGTGTGCAGCTTATACCATATATTATTATGTGGTGGGATAGTGTGGGGTATAAGCGTGTGTGGGGTATAAGTGTGTGCGGCTTATACCATATATTATTATGTGGTGGGATAGCGTGGGGTATAAGCGTGTGCAGCTTATACCATATATTATTATGGGGTGGGATAGTGTGGGGTATAAGCGTGTGCAGCTTATACCATATATTATTATGGGGTGGGATAGTGTGGGGTATAAGCGTGTGTTGGGTATAAGCGTGTGTGGGGTCTAAGCGTGTGTGGGGTATAAGCGTGTGTGGGGTATAAGCGTGTGTGGGGTATAAGCGTGTGTGGGGTATAAGCATGTGCAGCTTGTACCATATATTATTATGTGGTGGGATAGTGTGGGGTATAAGCGTGTGCAGCTTATACCATATATTATTATGTGGTGGGATAGTGTGGGGTATAAGCGTGTGTGGGGTATAAGCGTGTGCGGCTTATACCATATATTATTATGTGGTGGGATAGTGCGGATATAAACGTGTGTGGGGTATAAGCGTGTGCGGCTTATACCATATATTATTATGTGGTGGGATAGTGCGGGGTATAAACGTGTGTGGGGTATAAGCGTGTGCTGCTTATACCACATATTATTTAAGGATATAAAGTTTTTGTGGGGTATATAGGTGTGCCCGGAATATGTGTAAAAATACGGTACATAATGACTTGAGAAAATATTTTTTAAACTTACACTCGGCAAAGCAATTAATGGCTCTATTTAAATATTTTGCTAAAAATTTTTGTAACAGTTTGCACGTTCCATTTTTTTGGTGACCAAAATTAAAAAGAAATAATATATTGTGTTTTAAAATAATTTTGTTTACATCCATCTTTATCAAAAGAAATCATTTAATTTTAAGCAATGTGTAAACCTGAAGTATAACACTAAATTCAATTTTTAATCACCTATAAATAGCAATCCCAAGGAAATTTAGAGAAAGATAATAACACTGCTAAATAATGTTTGTTTGAAACATTCAGCAGATGACCATGGGAGTAACATCTGCTCCAAGTTCATTGTTGCTGTGACGGGCTGCTGCCAGACCACTGTCAACAGAGTCAAGTTCCAGAAAATGTTGACCAAAGTTGACGCCAGTAAACCTGAGCATGGAATGAAGTCACACTGGAAGAGACAAAGGCAGGACTCGAGGTCTTTGGATGGTGGGTTACTGGCCTTGTTTTATCTGCAACATTCCATGTCCTTGGGGATAGTGGGTTACTGACCTTGTTTTATCTGCAACATTTCATGTCCTTGAGGATGGTGGGGGGGTAACTGGCCTTGTTTTATCTGCAACATTTCTTGTCCTTGAGGATGGTGGGGGGGTTACTGACCTTGTTTTATCTGGAAAAGATGTAAACAAGGCAAGGGTTAGCCTGATTGTATGTAACTGTGGCGAATTCGTTGTCTAGGGGGATCGAGGTCCGCCCTTAGCCACAGATATCAGTGATTAAGTAACATTTAATTCATACGGTTATAAGACAAAATGAGACTACAGTCCTTTGCAAGGCAGGCTAAAGTCAAACAAGTCCAATACTATCGAAATAAATCTGTAAGTTTAATATGTATAATAGATAAGTCCTTCTATTTCTATCTACAACAATATCAATACTCTTTTACTATCATTAACAAACCCCAAAAATACTACTCTTCATGTTGATAACCCTCAAACAGACATTCTCTCTCCATATCCTTTCACTCCTTGTGCGTCTTTGTTTGTAAAACGCACAATAGCCTGGTGCGCACACTACACTTATGTACCACATTTAAGTCATTATCACACCACAACATCCGACCGTAACAGTAACAAAACAGCGAACGTTTTGGCAAAGAGCCTTTTTCAACGAACATACAATACACAAATAAAACGAATATAAAAATAAAAAATAAAATTAAGAAACTTAGCTGCAGTGATTTTTATATTCGTTTTATTTGTGTATTGTATGTTCGTTGAAAATGGCTCTTGCCGAAACGTTCACTGTTTTGTTAGGTCTGATCAGGCTAACCCTTACCTTGTTTACGTCTTTTCCATTTAATTTTTTACAAGCCTGATTGCAGTCCTACCCCTTATTTTGTTTTAGCTGCAACATTTCATGTCTTTGAGGATGAGGGTTACTGGCCTTGTTTTATCTGCAACATTTCATGTCCTTGGGGATGGGGGGTTACTGGCCTTGTTCACCTGATACCTAAATAACTATTCTAGTGAGGACTATTATACTGATAATTTGTGTTTAAACATTTAGTTATTTTACACCCAGCAAATGTCAAATAATTCAGTCTTGTCTCTTTTTACTGTTAGGGAATATTTTTTTTAAAAAAACTAACCACATTGTAAATATTTCTGTGTCAGCATCTGGTCCTGGAACTGCAAGCAACTCTTCAGCTGTGGGAAATACTTGTGACCCTGCTGGCATCATGACTCGTCCCCTAAACCAGACAGCCAGTCCTGCAGCTGATCTTAGAGTTAGTTCCCCTGCATCATCACTGGGGTCACGTTCTGGCCCACCAGTACCCAACATTCAACTGGCCGATAATCAAAGGTCGACAGTACCCAGAGTGTCCAGTCACATCTCATCCATTGCTAATCTGCTACTGGCCCCTGCTCTCTCTCGCTCTGTTTCTAGTGTGGGGCAGGACACCAGTCTGTTGGGAGGTTTGCACAAGGTAAACAAAACATCTTTTAACTCTTAAAGTCGCAGAAGGGTTTGCAATAAACTTCCGCCTCAGTCCCGTAAGGATTTCCCATATTACGATAAACCGGTTATGAAATTAAAAAATTTGCGTAAAATCCATTTATAATATTATTGTCATACTGACTTTTTTTTAGTCTAAGAATGGTTATTTTACGCATCCAAAAGACTGTTCTGAGTTTAAAACAATATTTACCTGTAGTTTAGTACTATTATTTTAGCAATAATGTATAGCGAATGCTTATCTTCGAAAAAAAACACGTTAAAACTATAAAAAAACAGCGAATCGAGCGATAATACTAGCGCGGGCAACAGCCACCATTGCCGGAAGTCAAGTGCATTATTTTTTAAGCATTTAAGAGTTTTTACTTCCCGAGATCTCATTTCTAACGAGAGTGGTATCTAGGGACGCATTACAGCGCTTTAAGGATAGCGGGAAGAGACGCATTATGACGCTTTGCGACTTTAAGAGTTAAATATAAGCTGACAAGAAGATTGATTTTTAAATAATTAATAGCTGTGTTGTGATTTTCTAATTATGCAGTTTGGTTACTGGCCTTGAGTTGAAGTGACCTAAATCTGTCATCTGACTCTAATAAGCATTGGCTTTTTTAAAGTTCTCAAGTTATAGTTAGCCTTAGAATTTGTATATGAAAACTTTGTTTACCGCTGAATTCATTACCGCTGCATTCACGTTATTTTTTAAAGTTCTCAAGTTATAGTTAGCCATAGAATTTGTATATTAAAACTTTGTTTACCGCTGAATTCTTTCTGCTGCATTCACTTTATTTTTTAAAGTTCTCAAGTTTTACTTAGCCATAGAATTTGTATGTTATACCTTTGTTCACCGCTGAATTCATTACCGCTGCATTCACTTTATTTTTTTGAAGAACTTACAGAAACCAAGAGCCTTCTCTTAAAGACTTTTGAAAACTTTTTATTTGACTGTATTGCTGTACTCCCCATTCTCTCCCCTGATTGGTCCAAATAATGGATTCTACATTTAACCTTAAAAAAAAACAACCTTTTAAAACCAAAGTCTTTGACTATAAATCCTTTATGTTTGAGAAATAACTTTAAGTATTGATCATGTTCAATATAATACACACCTAGTGACAGACTAGCATAAACATTGACAGATTGGGAAAATATTATAATAATACGCACCGCATTAACATGCCACATAGAGATGATCTAAAAATTCATTAATTTAATTACAGTCCATTCAGTGGATGTGAAATTTTAATACATAATTTTTATACGATAATTGCCTGTAAATAGGATACGGGTAAGTGGGTTACAAATCGATCCAAAGTTTTTGCGACAACCAATCAAGCTAACAGACGTCACGAGTTAATATACAGGCATCACAAGTTAATATACAGGCATCACAAGTTAATATACAGGCATCACAAGTTAATATACAGACATCACAAGTTAATATACAGGCATCACAAGTTAATATACAGGCATCACAAGTTAATATACAGGCATCACAAGTTAATATACAGGCATCACAAGTTAATATACAGGCGTCACAAGTTAATATACAGGCATCACAAGTTAATATACAGGCATCACAAGTTAATATACAGGCATCACAAGTTAATATACAGGCATCACAAGTTAATATACAGGCGTCACAAGTAGGGACATGACGGAGCTGATGAAAATCCGCATCCCTCGGATTCGGATTTGGCAAATATAAATCCGTTGGATTCGAATGCGGATGCGGATTTGGTCAACACTTGGCTAAAAAAGGGAGTATACCAAGATGTCAGTCCCGTGCCCCCCATAACAAGAAGGATTTTTAATCACAAAAATAAGTAATTCAAAAACAATGCATCGTGCAGTTTAAAAAGATAAACGAAATGAATGAATTTAATTCCACCAAACTAATTTTAACCTAAATTTTAAAAAAACGCTTAAAATCAAGTAAAAAATTAAAACAATTTGACAAACAACATTTAGCGAAATCAAAAACTAAGTTCTTAAAATTGGAAGGTTATGAGAGCATTAAACAAAATTAAAGATAGATCTACTGTTTATTGTCACATTCACATGAAGCCTCAGTAATTGAAATTAATTAATGGCAGATTAAACTTCAAGAACACCAGTTTCTCTGCATTGTCTGGCAGTAGTCTGCTGCGACAGTCATCTATTCCGAGGTTTAGAAAACTCAGATGAATACAATTTCGTGAGAGGGGTGTATCTAAAATACGTTCATGATTAAATACGACGTCTAATCTATGGACAGCTGAGTAAGGGTCTAGGAGTTTAGTTTTATCTGTTTTCTTTATTTCGGGTTTTCGAAAGTCTCTAGGTTTTTTAATTTTAGTTAGTATTTCTACGGCGGTGTTTCATCTGAAAACGGTATTATTTAAAATTCGAATCCGACGGATTTTAAAAAAAAATCCTTCGGATTCGAATTTGCTAAAAAAACGTCAAAGTTCGAATGTCGTCGGATTCGAATTCGAACTTCGTCACATCCCTAGTCATGAGTTAATATACAGGTGTCACGAGTTAATATACAGACGTCACGAGTTAATATACAGGTGTCACGCTGTGGTGAAAAGATGTGTAGTATATGTTTTGTCTAGGGTATTATTTGTATTTATACTTTCACACTCACAAGGACGTACATTAGTGATCTCCGCAAATGATGAACAAAAGAACCATTATACAATATAAATGAGTAACGTTTAATGTACACTATATACAATGGCAATAACTCAATAGTCATTAATAAATGTGCCCCTAAGATTAAGGTATTTAAAGTCTTATGGCTCGCTAACAGCTTGCCTTACGCCAAAGTTTCTATATTTTGAATACTTATATTATATTGTGTCACAGAGTCCCTGGCTATCTGGCTGGTAGGCTTGTACTTCTGCTGTGTTGGTGTACTGCGTGACTTGACCTCCTTTCGTTTCTCTGCGATGTGTATGTGAAGGCAGCTTCCGGTGTGGTGCTCCTCTCACAGTGTTGACAATATGACGTAACAGTCAGCTGGCTCGACTAAGCTTGTGTAAACAATGTTGGTTGCTGTATTATTTGACCTAGATAGATCGTACACAGTAGAGGGGGGGTTCTCACTTCTCTCCACGTGTGTTGTTGATAATATTTTCCAGCTCATACGGTCACACAGCTATGGTGTGCTATGGCCGGCATCAGCTAACACGATATAATGTGATGAGCTGGGCAGAAAAGAGCACAGGGCTCTGTGGCGAATGGTGCGCATCTCCGGCCTACTGTACGGATGTTCAATCCTACAGTTAGGGCAGATGGTAGCACTTGTGGATATGGTGTGCGTCTCCGGCCTACTGTACGGATGTTCAATCCGTAGATGGTAGCACTTGTTGATCTGCTATCGACCTTAGCTGGCACGGACTCAAGGTGTACTTGGCTGTCGCGTGGCAAGGGTAGCGATCCTTTATCGGCAATAGTACCGGTAGGTGGGAGGGCTGTCCGGCTCCCTCACCGTGGCGTACTTCTACTGGTGCAGCTCCCTGGAATTCAGGCGTAGCAGGAACCAGGCTATGAAATAGAAACAAAACTCTGGGAGTTTTCTATCGCATAGACTTATACATGGTCCTCCTTCCAACGACAAGCCGTTCAGAGCAAGACGCCAGAAGGGGATAACAATTTGACATAATAATATGAATCAATGGTTTATTCTTACTACCACGGGTGTAGGCATATTTGGCGGACACCTTACACGTGGGTTCAGCAATCAATAAAACGATTTAATTTATTTACTATATAATTTAATATCCACACATGCTGCTCCATCTATTTGGTGGAGATCGCGTGTGTAGGCACATATTATTCAAGCAAACGTGATATATCTAAGAATATCACACGGGTCCCAACACGGTAAATTTATCCCGTGGGGTACTAAATCCATGTCAATCGAACAAAATTAAATGTCAATCTGCAATGAAAAATACATATAATTATAAATGTACATCATTATAATAAGATTTGAGTTCACTCTTACTAGACTGGTTAGATTGCCGGCTTTTCTCCTACAGTTCAGAGATATGATCCTGTGGTGCGCTACTGTTCGATGTTTCGCCTTGTACAGCTTGGCATTGAAAAGAATGAACTTTGCGTTTTTCTCTGGTTATATCTTTACTGGTCACGTGACTTTAAGAACTCTTGATTGGTTGCATGATGAGCGATAACCAATAGGATGAGGGCTTCCTTGTTTTAGCCCCGTTGATGAAATTATGTATCATTTATTCTTCCCACATGTTAGATTCCCAGATGGGAGTTACCTCCCCTTATCTTTCCGATCTGACCTAGTTGGTGGGTGTTACTTGGGCTTAAGAGTCCGACATAAATTTCATCACACACGCGTTAATATACAGACATCACGAGTTAATATACAGACATCATGAGTTAATATACAGGCATCACGAGTTAATATACAGGCATCACGAGTTAATATACAGGCATCACGAGTTAATATACAGGCATCATGAGTTAATATACAGACATCACGAGTTAATATACAGGCATCACGAGTTAATATACAGACATCACGAGTTAATATACAGGCATCACGAGTTAATATACAGGCATCATGAGTTAATATACAGGCGTCACGAGTTAATATACAGACGTCACGAGTTAATATACAGGTGTCACGTGTTAATATACAGACATCATGAGTTAATATACAGGCATCACAAGTTAATATACAGGTGTCACGCGTTAATATACAGAGTTCACGAGTTAATATAAAAGATATTTAAAAAGATAGCAGTTCTTGCAATAAATGTTGTTTTGACGCTCTATTCAGAAGTACACAGTTTGTGTACTAGTCACAGACTCATTTTTTGTGTCCAATTGTCAAGGTGTGATAAAACTGTCATAGATATGTGTTCAAATGTGTGATAGATATGTGTTCAAATGTGTGATAGATATGTGTTCAAATGTGTGATAGATATGTGTTCAAATTTGTGATAGATATGTGTTCAAATGTGTGATAGATATGTGTTCAAATGTGTTGAATAAGTTTAATACCCCATACATTTACAGTTGAATACCCCGTACATTCACAGTTTAATACCCCGTACATTTACTTAACCTGTTTCTTTTACTCTTACAGTTTGCTGGACCTTCCATTAATATGAGTGCTGCTTTGACCTCTAACGGTCAAACTGACCTGAATGTCCCCACGTCCACAAACTACACAATCGGCCAAGAGAATCCTGCAGAAGACATCGATCAGAAGATGGAGCGTTTGAAAGAAGAAATATCTCAGAGTTGCCTGAACTTGGACAACCCTGAGGTACTGTTTATATAATATTGGGCATGTCAATATCTTAGAGTTGTCTGAGCTTGGACAACCCTGTGGTACTATTTATATAATATTGGGCATGTCAATATCTTAGAGTTGCCTGAGCTTGGACAACCCTGAGGTACTGTTAATGTAATATCGAGCATGTCAATATCTTAGAGTTGTCTGAGCTTGGACAACCCTGAGGTACTGTTAATGTAATATCGAGCATGTCAATATCTTAGAGTTGCCTGGACTTGGACAACCCTGAGGTACTGTTAACAAAATAATGTTCATGTCAAAATCTTAGAGTTTTCTGAACTTGGACAACCCTGAGGTACTGTTATTATAATATCGGGCATGTCAATAAAACCTAGTTATGTTCAATGTTGGCATCAATAATCAAAGAAATATGTTTGTGTTTAAGGTTTAATTCCCTAAAGCGGGGTGATGCGCGCTTTGTCTCTAATGCCAAAGGGCTGTAATGCGCGCCTCGCTAGAAATCTCTTTTGCAATGAAATCACAGAAAGTTAAAAACTCTTCAGTGCATGAAAGAAGACGTATTCAACTTCCTGAAATGGCAGCCGTTTCCCTCGCTAGGGTTATCACTCGATTTGCAAAGTTTTTTAAAGATTTTAAAGGTTTTTCTTTTGAAGAAGCGATTTTACTAAACTTTATTATAAAAATAATGATACTAAACTACAGGTAAATATAGTTTTAAACTCAAGACAGTCGTTTAGTTACGCAAAATAACCATCCATATTTTAAAAAATGAATTCAGTATGACAATACTAACATAAATACAATTTACCCAATTTTTTAAATTTCATAACCAGTTGATCGCAATACGGGAAATCCTTATACTTATAAGATTGAGGCGGAAGCTTACGGAAAACCTTCTGGGGCATTAAATATTAATTAACCAAATTATTAATATCTAATGCCCATGTACATTGTTAAGCAGGGGTCTTGTAACCATGGCTCAAGAGCCAGCTGTGGCTTTATTGATGGCTGCATCTGGCTCTCGGACAAAGGTTTGATTGTTTAAAAAACAAATTAACCAAAAAAAAAAAACAACAACCTTTATTTAGACTCCTTTGTTCTACATTGTCACAAGCGTCCTAATAATTATATCTGGACCGCTTGCTCCAAGATTCATACAATTACCGTTACACAAGAACTAACGACACTGCTAGAAAAAAACAACAACTTTAATGGCGACCCTCCTTGCCACAATAACACGTCTACCCAAAAACTCTCTAAACTTTTACACATATTCTAATGACGTCAACAACACAATTACTTTTGCACGCCTTCGCACCACTAACCAATAACTTTAAATACCACAAAAGCAACCATCAAACACACCACCGTGCGCAACTCACAATAAGTTACAATGACAAATTGGTCATCCGTGACATACATAATAATTGCATATAAAAAAACCCAGCTTAATAATGTTAATAAAAAGAATTCAGAGACATAATTATTGTACTTTTATTGTTGAAATCACACAAAATGCATACATTTAATTTAACTAATAGTTTTAAACAGAACGTATGGCTCTCACAGAATTACTTTTCAGACTAAAAGTTTCCCGACCCCTGGCCTAGAGTTTTGTCTTCTGTTTATTTTACTCAATGTTAGATCCCCCCCCCCCACACACACACCATTACACTGTTAAGAAATATGTTACTTATTAATCTCATCCATGTCCTTATTTACTGTGTATTTTGTCAAACTTATTGACGTAATCTGCCATACATAACACTTGAAGATCTGTAATATAACCGTTTGTCTTTAATCTTATTAGGCCATCAAAACCCTCCAGGACTTGGTCAATGAGTTGGCACAGACACAGAAAGCTAAAGAACAACAAAGACTGTTGCATGTGCCTGGCAGATGTTCACCTGTTGGGAATGGTGTGGCCTCAGGTACCTCATCTGAGATGGCAGGCCAAACCAAGGTCCCCAGCAAAGTCCCACTGATGATCCCGTCTGAGATTGCAGGCCAAACCAAGGTCCACAGCAAAGTCCCACTGATGATCCCATCTGAGTCTTCCTCCACCACGGTGCTTAGCTCATCCCACAGGGGCAAGGACGCTGTTACCGTTGTGATGTCAACTTATCCAGGACAGGCATCACAGGGGCCTGTAGGTGTGGCACCAATTCAAACAGTAGCAGACATTCCTGTTTCAGAAGAGATGACAGTGTTTCCCTGCAAGAGTAGCACAATCCCATTACATCAGTTGGGCAAAAAATTTGTCCAGATAGCTCCTAAAAGCACTGGTTGTGTAGGCAGTGCTCAGGGTTCTGGAGAGTTGCCAGAAGGTGTGAAGCCCCACCTGGTGGTGAAACCTTCAGAGCTGCTTGACCCATCTCAGTTGGGTGGATTTCAAATAAATACCAGCCCACAGTTAAATAGCAATCATCAGTTGATTGGGACCATCCAGCTTGTTAACAACGGCCAAGTCTTAGTCACCCCCCAGATTGTTGGCAATGGTCAAGTCATAGGCCACCCCCAGATTGTTGGCAACGGTCAAGTCATAGGCCACCCCCAGATTGTTGGCAACGGTCAAGTCATAGGCATCTCCCAGCTTGTTGCTTCCACTCGAGTTGTCAACACCCCACAGCCAGTGCAAACCTCACAGCTGGTCAGTTCCTCAAAGCTGACCACTGCTTCAGTCACGCCGTGCACCTTCCCATCCTTGTTGCTCATGACTTCCCAGCCAACTGCCAGCCTGGCCTCACCCAATGATACAGCTATCAAACACCTCTACTCTTTGCCAGCATCTGATCCCACACCCAGTGATACAGCTATCAAACACCTCTACTCTTTGCCTTTGCCAGCATCTGATCCCACACCCAGTGATACAGCTATCAAACACCTCTACTCTTTGCCAGCATCTGATCCCATCCAGCAAGCCGTCACTGAACTGCCCAGGGGGTTTCATGAACTTCAAAAACCTAACCCAACAACAACATCTGGGTGCAAACCTGCTGTCTCTTACTCCACATTGATTTCCAGTGAGAGTTACTCACAGCAGGGTCAATCATTGTCTCAGGATGGAGGTCCTCAAACTAAATCAGGGGATACCCATCACATTAATAAGAGACTGAGTATTCCTGGTCATGGACACACAGATAGAAACAATAGTCACTTTAACAGTGAGGCAATGAGAGCCATTCCTTTTGGTCAACAACTCATGGAGTTGAGCTTAGACAGTGGTCAATCAATAATAAATTCCCATTGTGTTGTTTCGAGTAGTCAGAACCAGCAGATGGGCTTTCTCCAGAGTTCATCGTCAAAGTCGTTCACTGACCATCAGGATGTGTCTTCAGTGCCACCTGGTTGTCAACAGAAACCAGGCCAGCGGGAAAGTGACCAAAACTCGCAGCTCAACTCCTTTGGCCAACAGAAACACCAGACAAATGCATTTAGCCATGACGGTTTTTCACCAAGCTGTCAAGCCATTCAGAGCTCATCAGCGTCTAGCCTGGTCAGTGCTCAAGTGCCATCCACTTCTAGTTCAGAGTGTTTTTCATTTGATGCCTTGGCCGATTCCCCTGTCAAAGACGGTGGTGTGCTTTCATTCTGTACATCTGCCCCTGAAACTCTTGCGGCTTCCGACTGCCTCACAACTTGGCTGCACTCCACTGCAGCAGCGTCATCAGCACCATCCCCTGGTAGATTACACTCTCAGCCCACAACGTCGTTCCCTGGTACATCACACTCTCAGCTCACAACGTCATCCCCCCTGCTCTGTGAAATGTTGATGGCCACCTCAACAGCCTCTGCTGTGACCAACCTCAGCCCTCCCAGGGCAAACGCCTCTTTGGGACCAAATGTCTTGTTGATGTCTCAGGGGTCGACCAAAGACTCAGCGGTATCTCATCCCCTCAGGTGGATTTCAGGAGAGGTTCCACTAACTTCAGAATCAAAGTGTAATCCTAGTCAGAGCCTTGGTACAAATGTGGACCTTGTAACAGATGGTCAGATAATCCTGGACCAGGTTTTACGTCTTATACAGAGCACAAATACTTCCATGGGGTTTGTACTAAACCAGAGTGAGACATTGAACCAGACCCAAGCAGGTAGGGTTGGCAGAACACGGGACCCTCTCCAGGTAGGCAGAACACGGGACCCTCCCCAGGTAGGCATCGTTAACCCTTATGTATCTGGGGTGAGTAGCACACCAGTCACCATTGCAGATTCCTTGCCTAGGACCTCTTCTGTAGCACTGGCCTCAGACCATGACAGTGCCATGTTGCAGCCCATCTCTGTAGTTCATAATGGGCAGACAAATGAGACTAGAGCTGCAGTCAGTGTACAAAATGTTGTGGAACAGTCTCATGCCCCAGCTGTTACCTTTGATGCCATCATTCAAAGTGGGCCGACCCTTTTGTCACAGCCGTTAAATCAGATTTCTGCAACAAATCTGGTTCAACTATCACATCAGATAAGCCAATGTATAACAAGCAATCTTCAGCATCAAACACAGAAAGCAATCAATCTAGGACAGCAAACAGGTCAAATAAAACAACTAGATGTTGCCAGTCAGGGTCAACTGCCACAACAGACAAACCCAAATATTTTAATTAACCAAGACCAGGTATCCCAACAAGCCAACCAGTTCAGCCTGCCAGCCGTTCTGACCAACCACAATTTTGCCATGATGTCCTCCGACAACAGTGTGCTACACTCTCAAAGCCATCCACCCAACCTCCATGAAAACACACCTCCACGTTTAAACCTAATCCCTCAGGGAATCCACACAGTCACTGACTCACCCGCTCCCAAAAATGAACAGCTCTTTGTTCTTCCATCTGTCTCAAATATCTCAACTGGAGGTAGCGCCTACTATTCCCTCTGTCCACTAACACAAAACCTGATCATTACACCGGTCAATTTCACTACAGAACCTCAGTTCCTCATTCAACAAGGGAACCAGTTCCTTGTCAATGTGTGCCCCAGCAACGGTTCATCCAGCATACCTGGCTCATCCTCTAGTCAAGAGAACATCAGTGTGTTCAGTGATCACTTGCACAGCAATCCTCCCACAGTGCTACAAATTCCCACTGTTCAGTTACCATCCACACAGAAGATCGCCACTTTTGCATCATCTGCTCCCAATCCGACTGCAATCAGTGCAGAGAATGGTGCGGGAGAAGTAGGAGACTTTCTCCAATCAAACTGCTTCCAAACTGCTGCCCAGTGTTTAACAACAGGTGCAGTTACAAGCTGTGCCAGCAGCAACTCAGTGGCAGCTAATGGAGGATTCTTATGCCAGCCAGGAGACTCCTCGCAAGAAAGACACAGACTGGATGATGTGCAACTTGTAAGTTGTGTCACTGATACAAACAGACCACCCAGCGCTCAAGCTAAACTGCCTGGCACCAACTCTCAAGCCACAGAGCTTAGCAATATCCAAGTCAGCATCAAACTGGATGTCAATGAATCCGAGTCCAGGTCTCCTGCCAGCACCAGTAGTCAGGTGGTAACTGTCGGGTATCAGCAAGTTGAGTTTGATAACAACAGTCCCAGAGTTCGACTTGCTGGAAGGACATCAGTTTTGTCATCAGAATCAAAGACAGTTCAAATGAAGACATTATTACACAGCAAACAAGCAGCTTTGGATGGAAGACCTACCAGACATCACGGACAAGCTCAGGGACCAGTGCGGATTAACACAAGTCAGTCGGCACTATCTCAAATGAGCAAACCTTCTGCCTCTGAGCAACAACCAGTCACCTTGACCTGTCAAACCCTGCCACTAGGTGATCAATCAATACTCCCATCACTTCAGTCCGCTCCCTCAGCGAACCGTCCCACTATCTCACAAAATCAACCTGGGGACCCTGCACTTCCACCAAGGGTTCTCACACATGTCATGCCAGCTGTTGTACGTCTACCCTCTACATTGTCAGATCAAACTACCATCATCCGGCCTACTGCCCCGTCACGGCAGCCTGAACAAAGCCAACCTCTCTTGCCAACCCCAAGCATCAACTTGAAACATAAGCCTCTTAGACCCAAGCACGACCCACTGCCTCAAAGCACACTTGTGGCAAGCCCAACAAAAAATGCTGTTAGTAGTGCTAGTCTTCCAAACCAGTTCATCATGCCCCTCAAGGTTATAGATGTGCAGGATTTGTGGAATTTAGGCATTGTCCGTGGTGCACCAAAAGATCCGGGCAACAGCAACTTACAATTTGATACACCTAACCAGACATCTGCCAACTCCAATCATGGTATAATTCCTGCTGGACAGGTGCCAGTTGTTGATTGGTCACCTCATGCACCAGTGTTTCAGGGTCATGGAGCTACACATCAAGTCTTGCCACCTGCAACTCAAGCCCAAGACAGCAAACTGCAACCATCACCATGTAACAGCACAATCCCTCAAGCCAACCCAAACCCCCAGACAACACCAAGCCAACCCGTTACACCCCAGGCTTATCCCCCAACTACAAACGTGATGTCCAGTAACAATAGTGAGAAGTTGTCAGAAAATGATCCCCAGACCTCGGCCCTCTTATCACAACTGATCAAGCGGGGTAAGGGAGCACCCGTGGCTAGAGAAGGTGCCAACATCCCCAAGACGGAGCAAAACAGCCAAGTGAGTTTGAGCATGCAGGGAAGTGTTCAGACACTGATGATTTTCAATGATCAGTACCCAGACATCTTAGCTAGCACAGGAGTCACTAGTAAAAATTTAACTTTAGAAGAATCTCAAATTAGTCAACTGATGGCATCCAATTTTATGAACTGCATTCAAGTTACTGATGGGTTGGCAAACATAAGAGTGGAAACCACTGAGACAAGTCAAGTTGAGAATCATCAAAATGTTGCTACGTCAGCCAGCACTCATGCTTTCACAAAGTCCGACTTACAAAGAGTGCAGGGCAGGCCTGCTCCTGGGCCATATCGCTCACTTCAATCAGAAGTTGATGTGAACAAACCAGACTTTGAAGTGAACTACTTAACGGGTACTGATGTTATTGACCTCACTGATGACAGCCCACCACACACGCCAACTGTCTCAATGGGGCATTACTGTCCGTCAGAAAATGAGAGTCAGCTTCCTCTGAATAGTGTCGGGTCTGTGGTAAAGCAAGGTCTTATGGTCTTCCACACCAACACAAGTACACCAGCAACAATGGGAGGCCACACCCCACCACCACAGAACATCTGCCAAGGAGCAGCTGTGCAGCAACCAGACCATCAGCTCCTTCAGAACCATTCGCTGCAGCAAGGGCAGATATACCATAAACAGGATGTGGGTCATACCTTACAGGGAGAAAAACAAGAAGATCAGATGGCAGTGTATTCAGACAAGCAGCAGTTTAAAACCATACCACAGCATGAAATGAGTGACAGCAGACAGCAGTCTGGTTCATTATTCAGTGGGCCCCTGTCAGAACTCAGCACACGGATAGGCACCACACCAATCTTTTTCCTAAGCCCTCAGAGCGGCACAGCCACTAGCAAAGATGATTCACAACTCAACAGCTTCCAGACCCTTGATGATGAAACTGCAAAACAGCTTCTGTCCATCATAACCCAAGGCAACTACTCTCAACTTTTCATGGAATCCAGAAATGTCCAAACTCATGAAGACCAGTTCAATGACCTTCTGTATTCTGAAATACAGGTTCATGGAAACAGCAAGTCTGATTTTCCCAGTGTGACTGTCACCTTGAATCAACAGCTCAGTCATTCTGATCATTTAACCTCATCTCAGACCCAGTTCTCACAGAGCAGCAGCTCTAAAGAGCAAAGTGTGAATCTTGCAGATGGCACACATATGACAAAAGGTAAATTCTCAGTGGCATCCAGTTCTTCACTACCTCAGTCTGCCAGTGCAGTGACATCACTCCCCAACTTCCTACATCAGTCTGCTTCTTCTACAACACACAACAAACAATCCGCTGCCTCGTCACCATCATCAGACCAGATGCCCCGAATTGCAACATCATTACTGATGCCATCAAGTTCACTGACAGGGATGTCATTTCCGAGATCTTCTCCCATCCATGCCGCTGGCTCCTCTCTAGCTGTCAGCTTCACTCGTGCCACAAACACA
This sequence comes from Radix auricularia, assembly GCA_002072015.1. Classification (NCBI taxonomy): domain Eukaryota; kingdom Metazoa; phylum Mollusca; class Gastropoda; family Lymnaeidae; genus Radix; species Radix auricularia. The sequence goes on from MUZC01000488.1 coordinate 48,166, forward strand.
CCCAAAGGAGCGGTTGGGCCTCCTAACATCACAGTTGTGTCCCCATCTAAGCCAAACACTGGGCAGCGTCCCAGAGCCAGGTCAGAGACCAACAGTGCCAGCGCTGTGTTCACTGTAGTCAGTCAGGCAAATGCAACGGCCAACTACAACAATCTGCTGTCTGATACAAGAGGAATCTCTGATACAGGACTCAGTAGAAATATGAAGAGATCAAACAGCTCTACGTTTAACATTCCTTCCAGCACAACCGTGTCGATAAATTCAACACATGTCAGCAGCAGACCCCAAGAATCTGTGCCACAAGCTGTTCCTACTGTGTCAGCACAAGCAAACCTTCCTCTCTCATTAAAATCTAAGGAGGCTTTTGTTAAGCAAGCAGAAGCCCAGGCTCTCCAGCCAGCCAAGCCAAAGAAAAGATCGAGCACTGTTTCTGAGCTCTTGAAACAACAGAATCATCCAGTCATGAGGACATATGTTTTTAAAGGACCAGCACCTACTTCAGAGGAAAAGAACCCTGTGGTGGGCCAGGGGCCCAACTTTGAAGTCAAAAATTTACAGCTGATCTCCAGAAGCAACAGTAATTCTGACAGGACTTGCAGCACTTCCAGCGTGCCATGTGATCCCCCGGGGATTAGAGTCCTTCAGCCCAATACAGCATCCCTTGGTTCAGAAGACTCCTTTAAACTCTTGCCTCAGCATCCAGCTGCCACCCTCACCTTCCAACCTCTCCTGCAGTTACCCCTTGGTCAGCATCCAATTACTTTGACCAGCAGCAGGCCTGCCACAGAAACACTCACAACTCTACCAAAGTTAATGATTGCCCCCTCATTGGCCAACGCTCTGACAAACTCAGTGATAGCGCTGCCACAATCAGTGACAGCGCTGCCACAATCAGGGCTTAGAATGCAGCGTAACGTAGCTGGAGTTGTCAATACAGCACCTTGCCAAAACAGTTTGATAGCGGAGAAATCTCCACAGGTCTTGAAACTTCAGACCTCCACATCAGCAGACAATATTCTGAGAAAAGAAACCCTGTCACTTGAACCCAAAATGAGACTAATAAATCAGAGCCAAGTTTCAAGTTCCCCGGCCACCTTGAATGCTAATTCCACTATAAGTCATGGTGGTCCACAAAATTTCAAAATAAGTGGTCAGAAATCAGTGAACAATATGATCACTGAAAAACTGTCACTAAGACCTTCATCTTCCTTTAATTCAGAAGAAGGTTTGCCAGAAAATCAAATTCACAAATTTAAACTTTCAGGAAACCAGCAGAATGATTCAAAATTTGGTAAAAATTCGTCCGGACAGAATAAAACATTTCTTTCTCTGGGACACAAGCTTGGCTCCCCCTCACCAAATTTGAGTGCACCAGCCCCCAGAGGAGAACAAGGGATGATGTCTGAGTCTAAAATTGGCTCGAATAATTCTCAACTGCTGCAGCTGATTAAACACAAATGGTCAGCAGCTACATTGACCTCTACTTCAGAACTGGCAGCCAGTCCCCAGGGAAATAATGAACTGATATTGAAGTTCCCTCAGAGGAAAGACGCTGCAGACACAAGCAAGCTTCCAGCCGGTGCAGTCCCAGAGAGTCAGACATTCAGCAGCTCAGCTGGGTCCAAACACCAGCTGTCATTACACAGTCAGTCAGCCAGCACGTACAGCTCCGTGGCTGGATCCAAACACCAGCTGTCATTACACAACCAGTCACATGAGCAGATTCATGGCATTGATAATGACTTGTCAACTAACAGGATACAAAAGAATCCATTACTTGCCAATATCTTGTTTGAAAATAAACCTTTGCTCCCATCTGAGTGTGGACCTTCAGCTGTGAATAAAATGAAGCAGGATGCTTCTCAGTATTCTGATGCCACTTTGAGAATTTACAGCGCTGCAAGTGCTGAGGAAAATGGCCAATCAGATTCACCTTCATTGAAGGGAGCACCTCTAGAGAACCAGAAATCTGGTTTTACTTGTGAACAGGTAGAGTTGTCCAGTTATGTGGATCAGAGAAGTTCAACAGAAAAACCTCCTAGAGCGTCTAAAAGTGACCATATCTCCAAGAGTTACAGTGACTGCCCCGAGTCACCCATGACAGTTGGCAGCCAGCCTCCAGTGTACCAGACAGCTGTCAGAAACTTCCAGAAAATATCTGTCAGCACCTCCATTCATCAAACAGCTTTGGCTCAGTCCAACTTTAGAGCTGAGACTGACAACCTGAAAACAGAATCAACCCCAAGTGGAAGGATTGATAAAGTCATCAATGACATTTACAACTTTCATGAGGAAGGAGATTTTAGCCCCCCTCCAAGCTTAGCTTCATCCAAGACCCAGGCTTCCTATCAGACTATCAGGTGTCAACCTAGTGGAATGCCGCAGTGTTTCACCACCCCAAAAACTTCCCATTATGACTCCGGTAGAGCACATATCTACAAAGAAGACTGTACCACAGTAAATGAGACAGATAAGCAGATTCTAGAGAAACCAAACACAAGCCAATCTAACTGGGAGGGAGCAGAGTCCTCTGACTGGAGAAATCCCAATAAAGCCAAGGGGCACAAAGGGAACCACAAGATAAGCTCCAAGAAAGTCCAGTTTTCAGATGAGGTCACCAATAACGGAGATCATTCTCTGCTGTCAGAAGGCCACGCTGCAGGGGATGCTGGGAGAAAAGTGCACTTGAACGCTGCCAGGAATGCTGCAGATTTTGACTTGAAGTTAACGTCACCTAAAGATTTTGAGCTGTCTCCAGAGAGAGGTGACCGTTTCCCACACTCCATGCCGGATCAGTTTAGGGCTGCAGAACCAATGAGTCCTGACAGGGAAGTAGCCTTAACTGTATCCCAACAGCATGACCCGATGAACCAATCACAGAGCTTCTCTGAGGGGAGCCTCAAGCTCACAGAAAAGCACCATCCTGCAGTGCTGAAAAAGCCAGCAGCAGGTTTCCATGGCCATGGTACTGTCAAAATGAAGCCAGCACATACATTTTTGGAGCATGCTGTCCCTCCAGAGGGACTCAATTCTAGGGAGTCCCCAACCCTGAAGATCCAGATGAAAGATGTCCAGCATGTTCAAGGGAATGACTTCCTGGGTCACAGGTACAAACCATATCCAGCAGCTCAAGAAAGTCCCCATGAGTTTAAAGCAAGTTTTCAAAATGAACTCAGCTCTTTCAATATTCTCTCAACTAAAGGCTACTCCAAGCTCTCTAGTAAAAGAAAAACTGAAAGTGTCAGTTCCTTTCCATGGTCACCCAGCAGCCACATTGTTGATACTAACTTCAAACTGCATGCAAATATTGAGACTAAAGACAGTGGAGCCCCAGTAGAGCCAACACCTCAACAGCTTAACAGAAAACCCGAAAGGAACGAGATGGGTACCCATGAAGGAGAAAATGAGAGGAAGTCCATAGGATCCCCACAGAGGTTCGGGCTCTTGGAGGTTGATTATGAGACAGCTCAGCTGATGCCCAACAAAAAGGCAGCTAGAAGACCTGAGGCCGTTTTGTCTGGACATCCCGTGGGCACTAGAGATGTGGACAACCACACTATGAAAGCTCTGGGGATGACGTACGGGTTGAGCTCTCCCTCGCCTGGTTTCACACATGAGATGTACTCTGAGAACCAAATTCTGAACAAGGAAATTCAGGAGAAAATGAATGAAAACATCAAGTTGAAGAAGGCCCTGGCCCAAGCCATCAAGGACCACAACTTCAGAGATAACTCAGAACATTTTCAAGCCATCCCTGTGTTTGACAAAGCAGATCTTCCTCTGTATGAATTAGAAGACTCAAGAAAGCTAGAAGAGCACAGGAAAAGGCACGTGTCCTCATCCACAGGCAACCCAGGTATTCTAAAGCACTCTCCATTACCAGAGGCTGAAATGGCCAAACTAGGAGATGGTTTCGGGCAGAAATCTTGGCAAGCCTCCCAGGTGGCAGAGCAAGAGTTTCAGTTTTCTGAGACTGGTTACCGTGGAAACACCCTCGGTACAAGCTACTCCAAGCTGCCCACATACAGCGAGGGAAGGTCACCGCCCGTCATGAAAGGTAAAGATCCTCTGGTTTCTTCCTCCAGTCTTGGCCGGCCGTCTAGTCGTCCTGAGCTGGACGTACCTCCCTACGAGAACACAAGGCGTTTCCAGAACTTGGCTTCCAAAAGTGGCACGGAAGTTGATGGTTTATTCCAGCATTTAGACCACAGCGGGCGCCACAGAAACCTTTCATCTTCCCAGAGAGGGCAAGACTCAGAACTCCTACCCAATGACATGTCCAACAGACACAGGAACCTGTCTGCCTCTTCCATCAAGTCTGCCAACCAAGACACAGACTGGATTTTCGAACCCTTGAACCGAAACAGAAATCTATCATCGTCTTCTTGGCTTACAGATTTCACTTCAATTCGTAGCCGAAATCCATCTGGTTCATCCAACCGCCGGAGCCGTCCAGGCAGCAGCAATTCAGATAGGGATTTTAATTTAACAAATATTGATGAGTTTTCTTTATTTCTCACGGATCTTGGACGGACTCGAAGCAGGAATAGTAGCGGGGAGTCAATGGAGGGCCACATTTGGGCTCCCAAGTAGATATGTCATTTATATTAGTTACACAAGCTACTATTTAAAATTAATGTTCTTGATCTTCAAGGTTGGTAAACAGTTCATGACCAATTTATCATCTCTTCCCTTGTCAAAAAACAAACAAACAACATTCATGACATGTAACAAACAACATTCATGACATGTAACAAACAACATTCATGACATGGAACAAACAACATTCATGACATGTAACAAACAACATTCATGACATGTAATAAACAATATTCATGACATGTAACAAACAACATTCATGACATGGAACAAACAACATTCATGACATGTAACAAACAATTTTACTACACAGCAGTACAGTTTTTAAAAAGAAATGAATTTCATGTGTTAAAAATTTTTTTGAAGCATGGCTCAATTCTATTCTGAAGCTTCCATTTTTCTAGTGTTTACATTTGCTGGGACTGAAGATTGAAATAATGTCATCCTAAGATTGTCATCAGCAGCAATTTTACACAGAATCAATGTCAATCATTTTAATTGACATGTTTTCATAGCAAATCATTCAAGAGGACAACTTCTCTGTTAATGTATTTTTGTTGTTGCTGCTGTTACTCTGCTAACACACCCTTGAGGTAGTATATTTGTGGATAAGATGTTTTTGTATTAGAGTTACAGCCCTTTGTGTGTTAACTCTAGACTTGGTGAGATGGTCTCTAGGGGGGCAAGTGAAGGCCTGTAGGGGGGCAAGTGAAGGCCTCTAGGGGGCAAGTGAAGGCCTCTAGGGGGGCAAGTGAAAGCCTCTAGGGGGGCAAGTGAAGGCCTCTAGGGGGGCAAGTGAAGGCCTCTAGGGGAGCAAGTGAAGGCCTCTAGGGGGGCAAGTGAAGTAGCATTCACAAGTTTTTTAGCCACATCTTACGAGCAAGGGACTGTGTGGCTAGCTAGCTCAATGCCCAGCCACCTTTACTTTCCCTAACTGATGTCAGCTGGGTGGACTCAGGACCTTTCCCAGCACCGAGGATAAAACCCGTGACTCTCTGTAGTCTCAGTACGACAGCCCAGCGCGCTACCGCTAGCAAATCATATACATTGTTAAATACTGAACCTTATCTCTTTGGGTGTGTCTTGACTTGTGTAGTAAAAGGCTGCAAGGACCCTAACCATTACTGTATCAAAGAGTACAACTTTCATTCAGTTTTATGCTATGTAACACTACCTCACCCTTGTTTGTTAGAGTGATAATATGTCGTTTCTTCTTGCCAAGCTATTTTAATATGCAAATACATGTTTTTGTTGGGCAATGTACATAGTTCATGGTAGATTTCTGTGGCAATTTAGACGGTTAGTTGAAAAGTATTTTTCAAAACCAAAATATTATTAATTATTATTAAGGTTATTAATTTTTAGTGTGATTTAAAGAGGAAAAAAAAAAAGACCTGCTTTTTAAATGCAGATAACAATCTTATATTGTAGTATTTTTTAGTAGCACACGTCTTGGTCATTCTTGCCATTTAGGCTTTTATCCAATAACTCCTGGCTGTGACACAGATTTAACGAATGAATATGAAACAATTCTGTCCTGAAACAAAATTGACTCTTTAATTAATTCTTATGAATGGAATTGTAAAAAGGTCATGTATTTTTATTTATTGAAATGAGTGAATTTTGAAATCCCCATCATATTTAACTATTGTAGTATTTGGGAACATTTTTTAGTGGTCTATCCCATAGCACTAAACCAACTATTGTAGTATTTGATTACATTTTATAGTGGTCTATCCCATAGCACTAAACCAACTATTGTAGTATTTGAGTACATTTTATAGTGGTCTATCCCATAGCACTAAACAAAACTCATGGTCGCCAATGGGAAATATTTTTTTACCAAGTAAATGAACTGTTTTTGTTTAAAGACACTTTTTTACTTGTCATTCAAACCAATCGGAGTTAGCCTGTTAAAAATATCTAGAGATGGCATCAATAAACATGTGGTTGAAATATTTTACACACATATGACATATTTTGAATGAATTTAAATTTAATGTCAATTTTATTCATTTTTTTTTTCATTGTTCTTGTCCTTTGTAGGTCTGGATTTAAATCATATTAATTGTATATAATAATAATCTAGAAATGAAACAAAACATTTTAAAATAAAATACTTGTACATATACTTTTACTCTTCTTAGTATTATTGTCACTAGAAAGATGCATTCTTTAAGTTCATATTAATCATATGCAATATTTTCTCTAAGAGTTTACCTACAAATAATGAATGCTTATTGTATATACTTTATATACATGCTTAACTGAATGTGTGCGTGTGTGTAAGGCTGATATGCCAGACAAAATATTGTTTCTATTTTTGATAGTTGTTACAGTATGATGACGATAAGATAAAATATGAGATCTAGTCTGCTGTCGCGTATCTTCCAAATCTATGGATGTGCCAAACAGATTTCAAGTATTATGTGAAATAAATTTGTTGGGCATGAATTTTTTGGTTCTAAAGGTTATTGACATTTTTATTGTTATTTTTCCATCAAATGTAAAGAAATGTTTCCCATTAACAGAACAGATCTGTCATTTTTGTGTAAATTGTATAAATATTTTATTGAGAAGCATTTTATTTTGCGATGCTTTGCATTAATTTATTCTGTATATTAGATGTAATTCGGGAGGCAGTTCTTGTGAATGCCTTCACCTCTGAGGATAACTCTTGATTGACAATGTCCTTAAATAGAAGACTTTTTTGGTTTGCTACCATAATTTTATGGTTTCAGCTAAACAGTATACACGTTTTGTGTTTATGATACAAGTCTATGAGTTTTTATATTTTTATTTTGGGAAAGAATTCTACAATTATTATTTAAAATCCTGCGTCAAAAGTGAAAACACCAAATAATGCCATTCATACATTTGTCAACTAAATGTAATTTAGGCCATAAATTGAAATTGTGTTGGACTAGGGAGAGAGTGAGAGGAGGACAATATGGGAACATGCTAGTGTAAAGGTTATGAGATACAACTACAACAATATGAGATCATGCTAGTGTAAAGGTTATGAGATACAACATTATGGGAACATGCTAGTATAAAGGTTATGAGATACAACAATATGGGATCATGCTAGTATAAAGGTTATGAGATACAACAATATGAGATCATGCTAGTATAAAGGTTCTGAGGTACAACAATATGGGATCATGCTAGTATAAAGGTTATGAGATACAACAATATGGGATCATGCTAATAAGTATAAAGGTTATGAGATACAACAATATGGGATCATGCTAATATAAAGGTTATGAGATACAACAATATGGGAACATGCTAGTATAAAGGTTATGAGATACAACAATATGGGATCATGGTAGTATAAAGGTTATGAGATACAACAATATGGGATCATGCTAGTATAAAGGTTATGAGATACAACAATATGGGAACATGCTAGTATAAAGGTTATGAGATACAACAATATGGAAACATGCTAGTATAAAGGTTATGAGATACAACAATATGGGATCATGCTAGTATAAAGGTTATGAGATACAACAATATGGGATCATGCTAGTATAAAGGTTATGAGATACAACAATATGGGATCATGCTAATAAGTATAAAGGTTATAAGATACAACAATATGGGAACATGCTAGTATAAAGGTTATAATGCTAGGCCATAGGCAAAGCCACGCACTGGCGTAGAGTGTTGTGTAGTTTTATAACTATGAAGGTTTTCTTAGGATAATTTATAACTGGATACGACCTACGGCTTAGAATAGGCCACAGACTTGCCCATAGATAGTCAAAAGAAAGGGAGGAAAGAATAGGCCACAGACTTGCCCATAGATAGTCAAAAGAAAGGGAGGAAAGAACGGGCACAAACTACAGTAAAAAGAACAACGGGAGCGGGCATGGGTTGGCGGTGATGGAACCGCTGATGCATTGTTGTTCTCGAGACATGATGACTATGGTCATTCGGCATGTCTTGTGCTTGTTCTGGTGAATTATATATTTAGTTATGAACAAAGTCACAGTTGTTGATAGGTCGGCCATACCTTCCCTTGAAGTCACAGTTGTTGATAGGTCGGCCATATATTCCCTTGAAGTCACAGTTGTTGATAGGTCGGCCATACCTTCCCTTGTTTTATCAGAGTTTGCTATACCAAACTCATGGGGGATGAAGAGCCTAATAAAAAAAAAAAAACTGTTCCGACTCCTTTCTTAAAAACATACCATTCATGATGTACACTAAAACACCAGCAAAAATATTAACCTGTCAACTTATACAAGTACTTTATCTGTCATGCAGTGAACCTTTTTAAACTCTTCGTTTGACATCTGTAGGTTTATTCAGCTGATTGAAAAAAAGAAAGAACACATGAAAAGTTTTAAAACTGGTGCCGCTATTTTTGGCGCTGTATTTTATTACAATAATTGTAGAAAAGAAGCTACCAGGGGTAAAACAATGGAAAGCATACTAAGGGAAATTAAATTACAGTTGTAAAAAATGTATTTATAAATCGTCTATCTTGTAAAGTTTTGTTAATTATTATTGTTTTATTGGAAATATTAATGGGCAAAATTTAAGTTATCTATTTTAGTTTTTTTATAACATTTTTCTACATTTGCAGATGTTCAGTTCTATTTTAGTTTTCTTGCTATACAAGTATACATTAAACTTATAGCTTATTTAAAAGGTAAATTCACTTTTCTTCTTATATTATTATAACCATTGCTAAACAATGGAATCAAATTTTTAGCGCATTTTCGAGAAGTCGAAATGCGCTATTGTATCCGTTTTGTCCGTCCGTCCGTCTGTCATCACCCTAGATCTCAGCATCCATAAGTCCTAGACCCATGATGTATATATGTTTTTTGTATGTCCTGACCTGCCATTTGTGCATCAACACTCAGTTACTCGATCCGACCTCTTGTAGTGGCAGTAGAGCTCCTGGAAGTATGAAAGTCCTAGACCCATGATGTATATCACAAGAGTTCCTACCACCTCCAACACACAAGAATTCCTACCACCACCAACACACAAGAGTTCCTACCACCGCCAACACACAAGAGTTCCTAACACCGCCAACACACAAGAGTTCCTACCACCGCCAACACACAAGAGTTCCTACCACCACCAACACACAAGAGTTCCTAAAAATTCATTAAAATATGTCTAAAATCTAAACACAATTACTGATAACTACATAATGCTGATATCTAACATAAGTACTGATACATAATACGAAAATGCGCTAACACGTCCTGAGTCCAAAAAGGGACCAGGCTTAACATGATTTTTTAAGGTAGTTCCAGCCGCCCTGACCAGTGGTGACCACTTTTCTCAATTGAAACAGGGAAACGCCTCTGAAAATCTCTCCCCCCCGCCTCCCCAAAACCACCAAATGTGGCATGTTCCCAACACAAGCATGTTCCCAACACAAGCTTGTTCCCAACACAAGCATGTTCCTTACTTTATCCAAGAGTTACCTTGTGAATGGTGATTTCTCAACGAAATGACTTACAGTTGTGACCAGTAGAACTGACACTTGGTCAAACTCTAAATAAATCACAGATGAAGTAGGTGTCCATCTTGACCAGTTTTAGTTTTTGTGCATTATTTATTGCATGTTCTTTTTTGGCAGTATGCAAGAATTTTCTTTTGGCCATTTCTAAAGTTATACAATGTAAACATCTACTTTTTTGGGAGAGGTTTTTTGATTCACGTTCTTCTACTTGAACTTATGTGCTTTTACTTTTGATCTAGATATAATTTATTATAATGTTATCAATGAAATGGCTTCTTGTTCATGTACACGTCTAAGACATTAAGTATTAAATTCTTGTTCATAAATAATTGTGTCTTTATTTAAGCGGTAGTTTATTACCCTGGTTTGTGCTCTTGCATTGTAAACAACTAAATGAGCAAATATTGTTTTTTGGTTTAAATTGGAAGACATTTGATTAAATTAAAAGTCATTTGTTTAAATTAAAAGACATTTGATTAAATTAAAAGTCATTTGATTAAATTAAAAGACACTTGTTTAAATTAAAAGACATTTGATTAAATTAAATGGAAAGACATTTGATTAAATTTGACATCTCCTCTTCATGTCATTGGAGAATTTTTTAGCAATAGTCCTTGATTTATTGTGGCTTTAACTTGGGCTTGATCCCACGCCCTTCAGTTTGTGAGGTGAGCGTACTATTGACTTTGTTTTCCAGCTGCCAATTCTTTTACCTATGTGAAATAATGTCTCTGACACATCTAGTTGGTGCATACATACATTCAGGGAACCAGTCTAGGGAATGAAATGTGTGGGAACTCATCAAAGACACCCATCCCACACACTGGTGCCGACCTATTCAGGGAACCAGTCTTGGGAGTGAAATGTGTGGGAACCCATCAAAGACACCCATCCCACACACTGGTGCCGACCTATTCAGGGAACCAGTCTAGGGAATGAAATGTGTGGGAACTCATCAAAGACACCCATCCCACCCTAACCCATCAAAGACACCCATCCCACCCTAACCCATCAAAGACACCCATCCCACCCTAACCCATCAAAGACACCCATCCCACCCTAACCCATCAAAGACACCCATACCACCCTAACCCATCAAGGACACCCATCCCACCCTAACCCATCAAAGACACCCATCCCACCCTAACCCATCAAAGACACACACAACAGAGGCAAAATATATTTTAATCTAAACACTAAAACAAACATACTGTAACACTACTTAAAAATACAATCACTGAAATATACGATTCAAATTAAGAATAAATTCTATGATACGAAAATTGTGGGATTAATTTCTAGTATTGGATTTCGACCAATTAGAAAATTGTGGGATTAACTTCTAGTATTGGATTTCGACCGATTATTCAGGTTTCGTAACTGGAGCATAAATTCTCACTACTTTTGTTTCGGCTTGTGACCTCCCTTGTGTTGATAATTGTTTATTTATCTTTTAACACCGTAATCAGTAAACTAACCATGTAAATGTTTGGAATAGCTCTGAAAGGATTACTTGTTAACTGTTGACATTTTAATAGGGATTTAAAAAAAAAAAAAAATCGGCTTACCACAATTAAAACCTAACTAAAGCGCAACCAGTCAATGTACTTGGATTCTTACTGATTTTCTATTATATTATATAAATTATATGCAGTTGAAGACTTAATTTGAGTCAAGTTCATGTTTTTTATTTTAGCAAAACAATCTATAATATAAAAAAGTACGCAAACAATAATCTTTGTTTTTAAAGCTTTTTTAATATTTTTTTCATGTGGTGTTCAATTTTTATGTTCTTCATATTTTTATGATGATGAGGTTGAACAATATAAAATGATAGAGTGAATCATGACCATTGTAGTGAAAATATAACTTGTATGGGTTATCCCGCAAAAAATGATTTAGCACACATTTATTAAACACAATTACAAGTCATTATTTTCTGTCAATTTATAAATGGTGATACATAAAGACATTCAGTGCCATCTTACCCTTGGCTGTGTTTTAACCTGTAACCTTTATTGTCAACAGTAAACCAGAATATTAAATCTATAGCTTTGCATGAAAAACTGGAACATATTGTACACAGACTTGAGGAACAAATATGTGTGAATGTTAATAACTAAAATAAATTACAATTAGGAGATCTTTGCCAGTTACTATTAATATAGACTTCAACCTACTTTTAGGAGGTCATGTGGCGCCCCCTGGCGACAATTAAAACTCATTGGCAAGATTTATAACAAAAATAAATGACAATTAGGAGATCTTTGCCAGTTACTATTAATACTATAGACTTCAACCTACTTTTAGGAGGTCATGTGCCGCCCCCTGGTGACAATTAAAACTCATTGGCAACAGCTGAATGTTCTGAGATGCTAGTGAAATTCTTGCAGAGAGGGGCGCCCATAGATGAAGTCACGCGCCTACACAGGGGGGTGGGGGGGCAGAGGTCACGCATTTGTGAGGAGGGGGAGGGAGTCATTTAAGAAATGTGGCGTCACATCAAAAACGACAACTTTAAATAAAAAGTTGCGCTTAAATATATTTTGATTGAACGTAATTTATTTAATGACTTTTTCAATGGCTTCACACGTGTTGCGATATTAGAATGAAGAGGTACACTAAATACATATTTAAATGACAAATATTGTACTTGCAGCAGGCTGATTTTCAACCAGAAAATACGGCTTCTAGAGGTGGGGGTGGTCAAAGCTTTATGACGTCATATCGGAGGGGGGTCTAAGTTTTTGTGAAGAGGGGGTGAAGGAAATTTTTAAATTGGCTTAAATCGCATGACGTCATTTATGGATTTCCCCAAGTGAGAACCTAATCTATTTTTAGAAGTGCATGTTATTTTCTAGTAGTGGAGTAACTGCATGTTGAATAATTCCAGGAACAGATTTTCTTGGGAAAACTTTAAATAAAGGTGAAAAAATAAGAACTCTAGAACCTTTTCCTGTTATTGGTGCAACAAATCTTTACCTTGCTTACATTAATATTTAGTGTTAAGTTTCCAAAAATAGTTTATAGTTCAAGTGTTTACAAATAAGGGCGGGTAACAGTGGAACAGTTTTTTTAAAACGGAGTATATATATAAATCATAATACATATTCCCAAAAAAATACTTTCCCAAATCATTGATCAACATGAAGAAGAGGAGAAATGAAAAGCATATTTTATACTAATGGGAATATTTGCAAGCAACAATGTCGTTTTAACAAACAACCCAACAACAACATTTAAATATAGAAAATCAGGAAATATATATATAGATCTATGCTATAAATGAGGTGAATTCCAGTGAAAGTATGGACAGGATTTAAAGTTTAAAATAACAACGTTTGGAGCTGTTCTGTTAACACAGTGTCTTGGAGATGACTAATGAAACACAGCAAAAATGTGTTTGAAACAATAAATTTATTCAATGCAAAATTAATTTAGCCTAGATACTACCTGTGGCGTAGCATACTTATACATGCCGCTGAGTTGCTAATAGATGCAAAGGAAAGGAAATGGGGGGGGGGGGAGCAGAACGGACATAAACAACGTCACGAAGAAATGAGAAAAAAGGGAGTGAACCAAGAAATGAGAAAAAAAGGGAGTGCACCAAGAAATGAGAACAAAGGGAGTGAACCAAGAAATGAGAAAAAAGGGAGTGAACCAAGAAATGAGAAAAAAAGGGAGTGCACCAAGAAATGAAAACAAAGGGAGTGAACCAAGAAATGAGAACAAAGGGAGTGAACCAAGAAATGAGAACAAAGCAAGTGCACAAAAACTTCAAAAAAAAAAAAAAAAAGTGAAAAAAAAAGTTTAGTACGTTAAGAAATTAAAGACTTATGACTTATTACCAAAAGTCATTAAATAAATGAGAATATTTTCTATATATATTTTGAAATATTACCCTTATTAATTTTTGAGTAGCTAAAAATAGGCGAAATATAATTAACACCGCTTTATTTAAACTATATATCAATAATTAACAGGTAACAATAATCAGACAATGTATATTTAGATCTACAAACGGTTCATTGAATCAGATAACACAGGGCAAAGAAATGTCTTGCTTGAGTGATGGCATCACGTACATAAGCTTACATTTTATAATTATATTCAACAACAAAAATCTAATCAAATGTACATTTTTATCACACGTAAAATAATTATTTATGAAGAAATCTCAGAAATCCTGACATTGATATTAAACCATCCTTACGATTAAACGTTTTCATGTAAAACCATCGATCCATTTTATGTTATTTTTTTATTATGGAGAATAAATGTATTTTAATTTAAACTTCTGTCACCAAAAATAAACACACAAGAATTTTTAAAAAAAATAATTAAAAATAAAAACAACAATAATTACCTCAAAGTTTATAGAACAGGTATTGCATAATTTAAAAAAAAAACAATTACGAAAACATAAGTAAACATGAGATAAATATATTGACGTCATTTAATTACATGGTAAAAAATATACCAACACCAACAGTATATTGATGTATTCACGGTTATAGATTTGACTTATTTCCTTCAAGAAAGGTTGAACTGTCTGAGTCAAACATCTCTCACATACACCTAGCCCAGATCGCCCTGTCCTTGTAATTGTTAGAAGGTTTCATCCAAGGCACAAATTATACATTCAAGAAATAGAAAGAAAAGGTCGTATGACGAAAATTCGGCTGGGAATATTAGCCAGGCACACCAACTGACAGAATAAGAAACCGTATAATGGCGGGCGGAAAATGCATGTGTGTGTGTTTGAGGTGGAGGGATTCACAAAACCCATTAGGCCCTCCTTCCTCAGGTATCTCCCGTTCTGAGAGAGTTCACTTCGCTTGGTTTCATTCACGTTTGCACTATTAATTTCATCGCCATCTTAGAGATCAAACAGACAGTTATAGACCAACCTCAGATGTAAGTGTAAATGTTGAGGGACGATAGACAAGTACATTAATCATCGAATAATTGTTCAGATTCAATCAGATCGTATTTAAAGTAATACTTAAGTCAAATAAAAATTTTGAAAATATTCACCCTTTTGGAGGATTTTAGAATTTAAAATAAAAAAGGCATAAAAGGATACACCTACCAGTGGCGTCGCGAGGGGGGTGCGGTGGGGGCGGGCCGCCTCGGGTGACACCATGAGCTACCGCCCCGGGTGACACCAACCCTAGTGACGCCTCTGACACCTACTAGTCAGTGCATTTTATAAACAACACGACCGAGTATGTAGTACTAATAGAAGTAGAGTTTTATCAATCTGTTATCTGAATGAATCTATCTCTCAGTCTCCATGTGCCAGCACTGTAAGTAGTAAAACTTGTATCTGTATATTCGATCTAGAGCCCCATTCATTGACTTCATCTGAATTTGTCAACGTTAAAGATGGGCACGCCAGGTTATACACGATATAATTATCTACCTAATGCCTGGCGTAAAGACAAAACATTCAATTATAACTCGAAAAAGTAGGCCCATAGGTTAGAGGGATAACTTTAAAAAAAAACAACAAGAACGTAATTTAGTTTAAAATCTTCTACTGTTTTAACAAAATTGTCATCAATCCTTGCATGTTCATTAGTAATTTGTACCATAAGGACCGCGGTTGTATAAGTGGTAGCGCGCTGGACTGTCGTAGCGTGGCAAAAACTCGAGTGACGGGCTCGAGCCTCGGTACCGGCTAGGCCCCCGGGGCATTGTGCTAGCCACACAATTCTTTGCTCGTTAGTGGTGAACGCTACTTTACTTGCCCTAACGTCTCCCATGGACTGAAAAAGGGGGGTAATTTGAGTAATTAGTACCTGTGCCCGTCAGAAACACTAGAGACCTCCAGAAATTGCCAGCGTTCTTTCTGCTATTATGACTAAGAAATGTGTGGATGTAGTAGAACATATTTTCGACATTGTTTTCTGTTGACATTTATTTTTTTTATTTCATTGGTAAATAATTCATTACATTATAGAAAAGGGTTGAACAAATTAATTACAAACAAAACTGAAAAGAAAACAAGAAACAAGTAAACATTTTAAAAAATTAATGAGCCCGTCATGAACTTTTTGTCAAACAAATCAGAGCTTATTTCTATAATGAAAAAACAACCCAACTCCAAATACACAATAGGCTACAACAAAATGAAAGAAAAGAAAAATTAACCTTTAAAGAGTGGTGAGAAGATATTTTACAAATTAATGTGAAAGCCTGTTTACTGTAAGTGTAAGTGAAATATAACAATAAACCAATATTGATTACTCAATAAAAACAAAGTGAAACAGGAATAATTAGCTCAAGTCTTTGTATGAACTCTAATTTTTAAAAAATCAAGTTCCAGATTTCCTACATAATTTTTTTTCACAATCTTTAGTCGTGAACACACGGTCAGCGTTTTGTTAAGTATTACAACCAGGACGCCCCCGAGGGTGGCGTAAAAGGCGACTACCGAAAATCTCTCCTCTACCCCCCTTCCGGAGTTTATAGGGACCCTAAGAGTAACCCTTTAAATATAGGATATCATTTATAAAGCCAAGTAATGCGTATACCTAACTCGAAAGTTGAAGTCAAAGAGTGTTCGCAGATAAACGACACGCAAATGATCGCGTTGTCCTCCCAGACACACTCCCTATCACGTGAGCCACCCGGAGGTAAATACTGAAGTTGCTTCCATTGCAAGCAACAATTTAACAACCTTCTCGTTTTCAATGAGTCGAATAATAACGTGTTGTTTGCCGTCACGACCCTTGTAGCGATCTCGCGGCATATCATCTGCCCCACTTGATGTTGCCATCACACGGGTTCAGGGAGTATGGACGTGTTGGCAAAGTAGAGAGGAGAGAGGATTTACATCTGTATGAAAACTACAAACTCTACCGCACCAGCAATGAACACTGACGCACCAGCAATGAACTCTACCGCACCAGCAATGAACACTACCGCACCAGCAAAGAACTCTACCGCACCAGCTATGAACTCTACCGCACCAGCAATGAACACTACGGCACCAGCAATGAACACTACCGCACCAGTTAACGAACACGGAGCCTGAGATTAACAGAAGCCACCCCAACGCCTTACCCACCCCAGTCAGACGCAGAGAGCGAAAGTAAAAATCAAAATAAATCTAAAGACGAAATGCGAAGAGGTTTAAAGAATATATTGAAATTGAAAATCTAGAATAGAAATAGAATACATCTTCTATAGACGAATCGTCGAATGTTGTGAAAGATTGACACGATCGACTTACAGTTTCAGATTTTACTCAACGATGTCTTACCAGAGGTTTTCAATATAACAGACAACTAGGAATTATTTAAAATTGTTTTCTGAATTGTGCTAAGAAAAGTCTGAATCTGATCACCTTTTGATTACTTTTCATTATTACTTCTATATTATTCTCTTTAAAAATTTCAATTCTTGAAATGCGGGTGGATCGTTAATTTAAAAAAAATGTTTTTCTGAATCTGTTTTTGACACCATTGAGTCTAGCCGAAAAAAACAACAACAGATTCTTGATGAGTCATTTGGTTGAAGGCAATGTCACGGTTACTTGAAAGATATACCACACAATGGAAAACTAAGGGCACGAGTTGATATGATGTGTCCCGAGTGTGTTGTGTAAGGTCAAGGACGACTCTGGCGTTTCCTCACTTCCGCCTGAGAAGACAACCCCAGAAGACTTGAGTTGTCCCAGGTCCCTTGCCACGTGCGCCAGCCAAACACGTCAGAATAACAGCGTCCCAGCCAAACACGTCAGAATAACAGCGTCCCAGCCAAACACGTCAGAATAACAGCGTCCCAGCCAAACACGTCAGAATAACAACGTCCCAGCCAAACACGTCAGAATAGAGTCCAAGCCAAACACATCAGAACAATAACGTCCCAGCCAAACACATCAGAACAACAACGTCCCAGCCAAACACGTCAGAACAACAACGTCCCAGCCAAACAAATCAGAACAATAGCGTCCCAGCCAAACACGTGAGAACAACAACGTCCCAGCCAAACACGTGAGAACAACAACGTCCCAGCCAAACAAATCAGAACAACAACGTCCCAGCCAAACACATCAGAACAACAACGTCCCAGCCAAACACGTCAGAATAACAGCGTCCAAGCCAAACAAATCAGAACAACAACGTCCCAGCCAAACACATCAGAACAATAACGTCCCAGCCAAACACGTGAGAACAACAACGTCCCAGCCAAACACGTGAGAACAACAACGTCCCAGCCAAACAAATCAGAACAACAACGTCCCAGCCAAACACATCAGAACAACAACGTCCCAGCCAAACACATCAGAACAATAACGCCCCAGCCAAACAAATCAGAACAATAGCGTCCCAGCCAAACACATCAGAACAACAACGTCCCAGCCAAACACATCAGAACAATAACGTCCCAGCCAAACAAATCAGAACAATAGCGTCCCAGCCAAACACGTCAGAACAACAACGTCCCAGCGAAACACGTCAGATTAGCGTCCCAGCCAAACACATCAGAACAACAACGTCCCAGCCAAACACATCAGAACAACAACGTCCCAGCCAAACACATCAGAACAATAGCGTTCCAGCCAATGCTATCCAATTACACGCACTCTGTGTGTGTAGTCTTTCAATGTAAGACATCTTTCAACAAGATCGTCACCCGGGCACCGTGACGGATTCCTTAGTGCCCGGGCACAACAGCTCATCTCAAACATACGACGTCATTTTCAGCATGACGTCTCTCTTTTTTCGTCATATGTTCGACGTCTCCGTCTCGTCCGCTTGCACCTGGACCTGCTTAGCATAGACTTTCTTGTCGTCTCTGTAGAAGTTGTATCGGACTGCGCCGTGTCTGTGGGAGAGATGGGCTGCGTTATGGGATGGGAATGTAAACATGATGATGGAGATGGGCTGCGTTATGGGATGGGAATGTAAACATGATGATGGAGATGGGCTGCGTTATGGGATGGGAATGTAAACATGATGATGGAGATGGGCTGCGTTATGGGATGGGAATGTAAACATGATGATGGAGATGGGCTG
>MUZC01000488.1:109390-119700 GCA_002072015.1 Radix auricularia
GGTCACACCAAACTTGACCATCGTTATGGATGTGTTTTAATAGTGCAGTTATGGATGTGTTTTAATAGTGCAGTTATGGATGTGTTTTAATAGTGCAGTTATGGATGTGTTTTAATAGTGCAGTTATGGATGTGTTTTAATAGTGCAGTTATGGATGTGTTTTAATAGTGCAGTTATGGATGTGTTTTAATAGTGCAGTTATGGATGTGTTTTAATAGTGCAGTTATGGATGTGTTTTAATAGTGCAGTTATGGATGTCTTTTAATAGTGCAGTTATGGATGTGTTTTAATAGTGCAGTTATGGATGTGTTTTAATAGTGCAGTTATGGATGTGTTTTAATAGTGCTAGTGCAGTTATGGATGTGTTTTAATAGTGCAGTTATGGATGTGTTTTAATAGTGCAGTGATGGATGTGTTTTAATAGTGCAGTTATGGATGTGTTTTAATAGTGCAGTTATGGATGTGTTTTAATAGTGAAGTTATTGATGTGTTGGTACTTGAAATACTATGAATGTCTGATGTTTGAGATTTCTGTGGCTTGGGGTCACAAAAAGACAAAGAATTTTCGCCAAACGATCTATGTAACTCTCCGCGTGTCACTTTAGACTTGTCACCATCTTTTTTTTAACATGACCAGTAACACTAGTTGACTTTTCATTCATAATGACGTATTTCTTAGGTTTTAGCTCTAAGCCATGAAGTCTAAATGGATTGCACACACACGTTAAACATGTCTGCTCTGTTTTGCTCGCTTTCTCTCTCAGCTACCGATTTCTGTCATTAGAGCAGACATGTTTAACGTGTGTCATTAGAGCAGACATGTTTAACGTGAGTGTCATTAGAGCAGACATGTTTAACGTGTGTGTCATTAGAGCAGCCATGTTTAACGTGTGTGTCATTAGAGCAGCCATGTTTAACGTGTGTGTCATTAGAGCAGACATGTTTAACGTGTGTGTCATTAGAGCAGCCATGTTTAACGTGTGCGTCATTAGAGCAGACATGTTTAACGTGTGTGTCATTAGAGCAGACATGTTTAACGTGTGTGTCATTAGAGCAGCCATGTTTAACGTGTGTGTCATTAGAGCAGACATGTTTAACGTGTGTGTCATTAGAGCAGACATGTTTAACGTGTGTCATTAGAGCAGACATGTTTAACGTGTGTGTCATTAGAGCAGCCATGTTTAACGTGTGTGTTATTAGAGCAGCCATGTTTAACGTATGTCATTAGAGCAGCCATGTTTAACGTATGTCCTTAGAGCAGACATGTTTAACGTATGTCATTAGAGCAGACATGTTTAACGTGTGTGTCATTAGAGCAGCCATTTTAAACGTGTGTCAATATAGCAGACATGTTTAACGTGTGTGTCGATAGAGTTGGACGAAATCAATGGTCTTAGTTAACTGAAATGTTTGAACTGAGGAATTGTGTTTAACTTTTCTCAATTTTGACCCTATTAATCGTTGTAGAAACTAACGTAAGGGTTCACGACATGTTGACATATCTGTCTACTGTCTACCACTTGGCTGCATATTCATATCCATATTCATATCCATATCCATATTCATATCCATATCCACTATGGCGGATTAAGGGGGGGGCTGAACGGGCTAAAGCTAGGGGCCCCCGACGTTTGGGGGCCCCCAAACGTTTTATATTTTATTATAAAAGTGTACAAATGTTTGCACGAACCTTTGAAATATAAATAAAATAAATTAATAAATATATTCTCTACAACTGGATTTAGTTGCCTCCCTTAGAGAACATAGTTTAAATTATTGTTTATATTTTTAAAATTTCTCCCCTGTGACGAGCTCCGCTGGCCGCGTGGAGATAGTAATTGCTTGTGATGCAAGCGGTACCGGGTTCGATTCCCAGCAGTGGAATTAAAAGTTCTTGTTTTCACACTCAATTGTAACATACCGGCGAACACTTCAAACAGTTATTTCTACGTGTTCGGTTTTTTTTTTCATTATGAATATTTAGTTACAGTCTTATATTTTCTATATATTTAGTTGATTTCCAGCTTTCGCATCCATATGTTAGTAATAAGAAAAGAAACCAACCAAGAATATGTGTCAAATTTTATAAGGAGAAGACGATGGAATTACATCGGCCATGTTCTTCGAATGGACAAGAGAAGACTCCCAAGTCAGGCCCTCATGTGGACACCAACAGGCAAAAGAAAACAAGGAAGACCAAAAGAAACCCTGCGTAGAACAATCATAAGAGAAAGCTCAACCATGGGTCTAAGAAATAACCAGGACTTGATACAATTAGCAACGGATCGTCAAAAATGGAAATCCATGACCTCTGCCCTATGTGCCGTCTTCGGCCCGAGAGGAAATAACTAACTAACTAACTAAGTCTTATATTAGCTGTTAAAAATCATTTTAAGGGCTGCTGGCTGGATAGGGCCCCCGTTTGATTGCAGGCCGGGGCCCCGTGCAGTCTTAATCCGCCCCTGCATATCCATATCTGTATCTATATTCATATTCATATCCATATAAGTAGAGAAGAAACATGAAATAGAATGGGAAATATAAAATTGTACATTATATAGAAAAATAAAAGTTTTTTTAAAAAAGTTTTTAGGAAAGAGTTGGAGATATGCAATAAGTAATTAAACCTGTGAGATATTCACCGTAGAAAAAAATTCATCAACATTTATCCAATTACACGCATATCAAATTGGGAAAAGAATCATACCACTAAAAACGAAGCAAATTAGGTAATAAACCAAGTAAAGAAAGAAAAAGAAAGAGACGTAATAATTTCCTTCGTGATTAATTATTGATCTGGATAAGGTTATGATTTGTCAATCAATTCCTCATAGACAAGCGAGGCCCCGAGATAACTCAGTCATTAAATGACCATTCGGAGCTTCATCGCCGGTACGAATATGATGTGAGCTTTTCAGGGTTCGGGTCAGATGAGCTTGAATAATAAAGACTGTTAGACACACTTCTTGACGTTGGTTGACATTATTGATTGGTTGATGGTGTGAGGGTAGTGTTGACATTCGGTCGAAATAAGATTAAAGCTTTGACTTTTCTTTAGATTAGCCTTGTAATTTGGACATGAACAAAAACAGAATATTGAGTTATTGTTTTTGACTACATTTTTAAAGTTTTTTTTTCCTTAAGACTTTAAGATAATTTAAGTTTTAAAAAATAATACAACAAGAGAACGCTGTAAGTAAAAAAAACCACATTCTAAAGGATCGACGTCATGGGGGCCGCATTGAAAACTTGTAGATCCGTTTCGAGAGCCTGGGATGACATGATTTGTAACCTCATAAAGTTTTACAGGCTAAAATCGCGCTATAAGCAACCACTAAAACTTATAATGCCAACATTTTATCGGGATGCCTCCCAAAAACAAATTTATTCAGACATCTAACATCTTGAATTGTGAAGTCAAGTTCGGTTATGCAAAAATACAAAACCATGAACGAAGAAGAGAGTTCACAGAGTATTTTCAGTGGAGACGATGATCGATAGTTGGTAAAACAAGAAATAACAATGATGCAGTATTCACTCATTCAATTTCCACGATACAGTACTCAGTCATTCGATTGTAGCAAAATAATCACAATGTCTAACGGGAGTCTCTGATTCTGTATGGAACGAGATCGACCGAAGAACTTATTAATTATAAAAGTACACCCAAACAAAAACTGTCAATTTATTTTGAGACTTTGGGGCGGGCGGAGGCGATGTCTGGGATCTTGGGGCTCGAGTGGGTCACCGTCTTATTTTTACTGCTAATCGTTTGTTGCATGAAATGAAAAGATTGTTGTTACATTAAGGGTTCACTGATAATTTGAACTTCCAGCACAAACAAAACAATTGAGATAAATTTAACACAACTCTTTGGAATTCCCGTTTGGTTTGTCTCTTAAATTAGCTTGATCATTATTTCCAGCCATTTGATCGAATTCACACTCTTCGACTTTAATTGGATTTTCCGAACAGCTAAACAAATTCGGTCATCAATTTAATGGTACAATTTTGTGTGTGTTCTTTGAACAACTTAGCATGATTGAAATGACTTCTTGTCTTATTTTGATGACAGATTTCACCACAAACATTACTTATTGGATTGCAGCAAAATTATCATAAAAATATATAGATATATAAATAAAACCAACGTAGCGGTAAAAAATGTAACTTCATTGTATATTAAGTAGGTACGGAAAACTCTTAGAAAGATTTCTTAGGCCACACCATTGTAAGAGATTGAATCCATACCATTGTATCTTAAGATAACACATTAATGGTTTTAAAAAAAAAATTAAAAAATTAAACTGTGTCCTTCCAAACCACACAAATTTAAAATGAGTCAAAGGAGATTTTCAGTCAAATATGAAAGCGAAGTCAATAGTGCGCTCGTCTCACAAGCTGAGGGGCGTGGGATTGAGCCCACGTTAAAGCCACTATAAAAATGTTGAAAAATTTCTAACGCTAAGAAAGTCCTCCGCTGGCCTGGAGAGGGATGGGTGCCGCCAGTGTCTAGCAAGCCCGAGAATGTTCTATGGAACCATTAAAACCCCTTACGACCTCGAAAAAGAATGGTTATGGGACTGAAAAAAAATATTTGATCACGAAACATTTGTCTGATATATTTGTATCTGGTCACACCAAACTTGACCATCTGGTCCCACCAAACTTGACCATCTGGTCACACCAAACTTGACCATCTGGTCACACCAAACTTGACCATCTGGTCACACCAAACTTGACCATCTGGTCACCCATAACATCGCAAGTCACTGTACGGAGTCTCAAGGTGCCTCGATTCCTGTTGTACGCCTCTTGGCCCACTGATTTTATGCGGTCCGCACTTCCTTATTTATACTTCCTTATCCTTGTCCACGCTTCATTGTCAAAGTTTTATTATCCATACTTAAAAGTCCACGGATTCTAGTCCACGGATTCTAGTCCATGGATTCTAGTCCACGATGTTCTTGTCCACGGATTCTAGTCCACGGATTCTAGTTCACGGATTCTAGTCCACGGATTCTAGTCCACGGATTCTAGTTCACGGATTCTAGTCCACGATTTTCTTGTCCACGGATTCTAGTCCATGGATTCTAGTCCACGGATTCTAGTCCACGGATTCTAGTCCATGGATTCTAGTCCATGGATTCTAGTCCATGGATTCTAGTCCACGGATTCTAGTCCACGGATTCTAGTTCACGGATTCTAGTCCACGGATTCTAGTCCATGGATTCTAGTCCACGGATTCTAGTCCACGGATTCTAGTCCACGGATTCTAGTTCACGGATTCTAGGCCACAATTTTCTTGTCCACGGATTCTAGTCCACGGATTCTAGTCCATGGATTCTAGTCCACGGATTCTAGTCCACGGATTCTAGTCCACGATTTTCTTGTCCACGGATTCTAGTCCACGGATTCTAGTCCACGGATTCTAGTCCACGGATTCTAGTCCACGGATTCTAGTCCACGATTTTTCCCCACGTATCATTACCAATGCTTCATTTGAATGTTAGGATAATTTGAGTTGAAATATGTTTAATTTAATTTGAGTTGAAATATGTTTAATTTAATTGGAATTGAAATATGCTTAATTTAATTTGAGTTGAAATATGTTTAATTTAATTTGAATTGAAATATGTTTAATTTAATTTTGAAAAGGAAGAAAAATTTAAACGAGATTTTAAAAAAAATTTTTACTTTAAAAACATACTAACATTTTTCTAAAATACAATGTACAGGTATAAATTAGATTTCGTAGCTTTTCTTTCAAGCCAAAGTTAAAAAATATGCATACATGTATTTAAGAGAGTGTCTAGAAAAGACTGGAGCAAATCGCTTCTGTTCGTAGTGAGTGTTGTTGAGTGATTAAATACAATATGTGATAGAAATGACATGTTTGACTTACATCCAACGTAAAAGTAAATATTTCAATTTAAATAATAAAATTCGACTGAAAATAGCATGTTTTTTTTTTTTACACAAACCCAGGTTAAAAAACAATTAAGGTAATAGGGTAGGAGAGAGAAAGAGAGAGAGAGAGAGAGAGAGAAAGAGAGAAAGAGAGAGACAGAGTAAGAGAGTGAGAGAGAGTGAGAGAAAGAGAGAGAGAGAGACAGAGCAAGAGAGTGAGAGAGAAAAAGAGTGTTAAAGAAAAAGATGCAGTAAACGAACATAATATATATATAGTAAGAAAGAGAGCGTGTGTTTAAAAGAGCGTGTAAAAATTACCCAATATTAAAGAGGAGAGTTAAAGAGTGAGTGGATAGAAAAAGAAATTGTGAAATTGTGTTTGTGTGTGTGAGAGAGAGAGAGAGTGAGAGAGAGAGAGAGAGAGAGAGAGAGAGAGAGAGAGAGAGAAAAAGAGAAAAAAAACTATAAAGAAAATGAAACTAAGAGTAAAAACAGTCAGAGACCTCGGGTATTCTCTTTCAATTATATTTCAGTTAAATAAAATTGTACTTTAAACCCTTGCTCACCCCTAGCTCACCCCACCCCCTTCCAGCCACCCACTCACCGCTAACTTCCCTTTAATGACCTTCAGAAGCGCCAGAGATGGACAACTCCATTGAGTCCAGTTAAATTGGGCCCCAAATCTTTCTTTGCCCCCCCCCTTCCAATCTACAAATTATTTTTTAAAGAAAAAAAAACAACTTTGCTTTTATTTGGCCAGGGGTGTGTACTCTAAAGATGTACGTCCTGATTGAGGTTTTCAACTTTTAAAAATCTGGATCAGACACGCACGAAAAATTTACATGTAACTTGATTACAGACAATGGCAGATAATCCAGGGGACTTATCTCGTGCAGATAATCGTCGGTCACTTATGTACATTTTATTTTATAAAAAAACAACTAATTTAGAAGAGTGTTTTTCTTTTTCAATAAAATTATGATAAGACACTGTTTATATTTATGAGTAAAGGACTTTTTGAAAAACATTATTTACTAATATATTTGTAATTCTCATAGTAACGTCCGCTTTTAATAACGCAATTATATTTTTTAAACAATTGTTTGTAACGGGTAACGTAATACAATTAGCGATCTAGAATATCAGATTCATCTATAAACCCATTATGAGATTAACAGGTGTCGCTGTCCTTCAAGTTTAAAAAAATATATAATAAAGATTTTAACTGAAGTGAGTCTGAAAAATTGAGAAAACTAAAAGAATTTTCCTCCATTGAAATGAAGTACAGAATTGAATCGTATCGCAGTATTGATCAATGTGAACGTTTAAAAAAATATTTTTACATAATCATTCTGGAAGAAGTCTATTTAATTTTAATTGGAAGGAAAATATTTTCCTGCGGCACTGCGCTACTCAGGGCAGCCGGGCAGTTTCGTCACCAATAAAAAACAAATGTCCCCCTAAAACCCAAATGATCTAAGTCTTAGAACTAACACTTTCATTAGCATGCCGTATTCCATTATGAAATGGAAAAGACGTAAACATGGTAAAGGTTAGACTGACATGACGTAACAAAACAGCTGATTTGTTACGTCCTGTCAGGGTAACTTTTACCTTGTTTACGTCTTTTCCATTTAATTTTTTTATAAGCTTGATTGGAGTCTCACCCCTCATTTTGTTGACTACTTATTCCAGTAGCAGTCTTATTTTTAGACACAAGGCTATTGCAGACATAATCATATATCAGAACATGACTTAGTTTTGTATGATAACTAGTACAGGATACTATTTTAGTATGAGAACTAGTACATTATACTATTTTAGTATGAGAACTAGTACAGGATACTATTTTAGTATTAGAACTAGTACATTATACTATTTTAGTATGAGAACTAGTACAGGATACTATTTTAGTATGAGAACTAGTACAGGATACTATTATAGTATGAGAACTAGTACAGGATACTATTTTAGTATGAGAACTAGTACAGGATACTATTTTAGTATGAGAACTAGTACAGGATACTATTTTACTATGAGAACTAGTACATGATACTATTTAGTATGAGAACTAGTACAGGATACTATTTTAGTATGAGAACTAGTACAGGATACTATTTTAGTATGAGAACTAGTAAAGGATACTATTTTAGTATGAGAACTAGTACAGGATACTATTTTAGTATGAGAACTTAGTATGAGAACTAGTACAGGATACTATTTTAGTATGAGAACTAGTACATGATACTATTTTAGTATGAGAACTAGTACAGGATACTATTTTAGTATGAGAACTAGTACAGTATACTATTTTAGTATGAGAACTAGTACAGGATACTATTTTAGTATGAAAACTAGTACATTATACTATTTTAGTATGAGAACTAGTACAGGATACTATTTTAGTATGAGAACTAGTACAGGATACTATTTTAGTATGAGAACTAGTACAGGATACTTTTTTAGTATGAGAACTAGTACATGATACTATTTTAGTATGAGAACTAGTACAGGATACTATTTTAGTATGAGAATTTGTACTTGATACTATTTTAGTATGAGAACTAGTACAGGATACTATTTTAGTATGAGAACTAGTACAGGATACTATTTTAGTATGAGAACTAGTACAGGATACTATTTAAGTATGAGAACTAGTACATGATACTATTTTAGTATGAGAACTAGTACAGGATACTATTTTAGTATGAGAACTAGTACAGGATACTATTTTAGTATGAGAACTAGTACAGGATACTATTTTAGTCTGAGAACTAGTACATGATACTATTTTTGGGAAGGACCTGATTCCAAGAAAAAGTTTAAGAAATTGTTTTTCTTCTGTCTTGTTCAGTGACGAGTGAATTTTTCCACACCAAAAATTTTAACTTACGTGAATTCCTTCTTTCTTGTTGAAATTCATGGAAGACAATTTAGGAAACCTAAATGAGCTGAGTCGTTTACATCTAAAGTAGCCACCACCCAACCCCAACTCGCACCCAAAGCTGAAGACCAGTTTCTTGAATGTCCTCTAAAAAATATCATCCAACATTTCGATCATGCCATTCACCAAACGCATTCCTCTATCCCGAGAACACATTAAGACAAAGCATATTGCCATCTCGCCTTCTAGATTCAACTTGACACCTTCTAATGAGCCAAGTTATGAGCAATCAGTCTTAGATCTTGGCTCTATTTGTGATTCTCCCATCAAATTGAATTTTTTTTGTTCATTCCTTCGGGTCTAACATACGCTTCCTTTCGGCTTTCACCAAGAATAAAACAAAAAAACAAAACGATTTGCCATCTGGAAATTTCATTGTATTTGTATTTTTCGTTTATTTCCTTGATATCCATCATTTTTATACACGCGTTCTTCAATTCATCAATGCATTACTTAGAGCCCGAGGCGCCAAATTGACAACACGTTAGTTAAATATGAACGATGTTCGGGTTAGAAAGACGAACTCATGGGACAAACTGTGAACGGGGTGAGAATCACTGTTCTCAAATGTTGATGAAATTTGTGAAAATTTGACAAACTGTGATCATGAAATATGTGAACATTTGACAAACTATGATAATGAAATATGTGAATATTTGACAAACTATGATCATGAAATATTTGAACATTTGACAAACTATGATCATGAAATATGTGAACATTTGACAAACTATGATAATGAAATATGTGAATATTTGACAAACTATGATCATAAAATATTTGAACATTTGACAAACTGTGCTCATGAAATATGTGAAAATTTGACATACTATGATCATGAAATATTTGAACATTTGACAAACTATGATCATGAAATATGTTCAACTTTAAAAGCTGGTAAGGCAGAAGACCGATCTACGTGGCGCACAGTTGTCAAAGAGGGCGTCATAGTAGCCGAGGAGCGAAGAATGGAGGAGGCTGCAGACAGAAGAGCTAGGAGAAAGGCCAAAACATTTGGAAGCACAGAACTCGTGTGTAAAAACTGTGGCAAAGACTGTCACTCAAGGATAGGACTGCACAGTCACTCGAGGAAATGCAACCCAACCCAACGGTGATGCACCATCGTCTCGCGAGACGGAAGGATGCCGGAAGTAAAAGCTGTTGATGTTATATACTCCTTTCACCAAATATCGATGAAATATTTGAACCTTTACCAAATGTTAAGCAAATGTGTTTTTTTGAATAATGCCATGGTTCAGAAGATATTAAATATTGTGGATATGCTGTGTTCTTTGGGAGGTACTAAATATTGTGGATATGCTGTGTTCTTTGGGAGGTACTAAATGTTGTGGATATGCTGTGTTCTTTGGGAGGTACTAAATGTTGTGGATATGCTGTGTTCTTTGGGAGGTACTAAATGTTGTGGATATGCTGTGTTCTTTGGGAGGTACTAAAT
>MUZC01000488.1:143046-165683 GCA_002072015.1 Radix auricularia
ATTTGTAAACATCAAGATCTCAGTTTACACATCGTTTATTTGTAAACATCAAGATCTCAGTTTACACATCGTTTATTTGTAAACATCAAGATCTCAGTTTACACATCGTTTATTTGTAAACATCAAGATCTCAGTTTACACATCGTTTATTTGTAAACATCAAGATCTCAGTTTACACATCCTTCATTTAGAAACATCAAGATCTCAGTTTACACATCGTTCATTTGTCAACATCAAGATCTCAGTTTACACATCGTTCATTTGTCAACATCAAGATCTCAGTTTACACATCGTTCATTTGTAAACATCAAGATCTCAGTTTACACATCGTTCATTCTCAGAGCTAATTAGTCGTATTCCTGCCGCGTATCTATTACCACTAATAAGTAATTGCCATCTGACTTGGCTTAACGTTAGTATAGTCTAGAACAGGGGTACGAAACATATGGGCCATTGACGGCCGCATAAAAAAATTACCTTTGCTACAGCTCCAAAAATTTTTCGCTGATAAATGAAACCATCAATATCGAAAATTTACGTCCCTTATTAATCAACGCGAGATAATAATGCTATAATCGTATTGTGTTGCAGGCAAGTAACGTGCTTCATTACAAACAAAAAAATTATATCGATATTCTCTTATATTTCTACTTTATTAAACATTGTTATGTAAACCTAGCAGTGTCCTAACATCATGTCACACACGTACAACATTCGGATATTTTTAAGTGGCATTAGTATACTGAGAAAAAATAATTGAATACGTGATAAGCTGCGAAACCGAAACGATAGGCAACATTGATAGGAAGCTTACGATTGGCCACTCGATAGGAAGGTTCACAGCGCTCATTCGAAGTCTTAACGAAAGGAAATATGGCCGAGGTCTGTTGTCGAACATTGCTCTTTAGATTTTCCACGCAGATCTTACTTGAATCGCCTTACAACTGTGCATAGTTGTGTGATGCGTGTTGGCGAAAATATTGCCTGGAATTTTCCCCTTTGACCATTTTCACAACATGGCCGCCGATTAGACACTGCATGAAATGGTTCTCTGTCTGTCTCATAAATAAATCTAACTCCCATTTTACCGTAAAGCTCCGCTTCTCTTCTTCCCATGTTTTTTTTTTCCTTCTATCGACATGATGATTACTAAGGCGGCACTGATAATACTGTTATACTTCATGGCCGGCCCTAATTTGTTAAATTTCTATGAGCGCTAAACACTACAGCTAACGGTACAGCTGCTGGAATCGTAATTACAAGTTTCGCAATAACAAGTGCCTAAGAGTGTAAATTAATATTGGATATTTTATATATTATATTGCCAAATTGAAAATATTTGACGGCCTCAGGTTATTAAAATTTCAAGAGATTTCGACGGCCGTATTTATTCTTGTCCCCTGCCGCATGCGGCCGTACAGCCGCAGGTTGCGCACCCCTGTTCTAGAATAGTGTCATTTGATTACATCACAGTCGGCTACCTCCCACGCCTGTCGTATATCGTAGCACTGACCGCGAGAAATCATTGAATTTCAAGCTTCGTATCAGCACCTCCCTTCAATGGCTGAGCCAGATCTTCCAGTGGAAACTTTATTTCTGCCCCCCAGCGGAATCTCTTTGATCTCTGGCAAAAGTAAACAAAAACACTTGCAGGTAACGTCTGTTCTGCCTGATGCTGCCCACGCCTATGTTTCCAGGGGCGGTGATCAGTGCTAAACAAAAAAGTTATTTATCCTGTTTAACAATCGTTAAACAACAGCCCGGTCTCAGTCAGTGGCATCAATTTGGAGGGGGGGGGGGGTGTAGGGTGCGTATCGCACCGATTGCCACAATCACAAGAGGTGACCACACACTGTACAATTCTGTCTGTTCTCGTTGTTTGACACCGGAAGACACGGATGAGTTCTATGTGTTCAGTCGTGAGGTGTGAAACCATGAGCTACCGCCCCGGGTGACACGAGCCCTAGTGGCAGCCATGGTTTCAGTCCAACATTAAGTTGGAGACCAACGACTTGTCCATGTTTTTATTGTGTTGGGGACAGCCTGGATTTGATGACGTTTTATAGGTACGTCATGATGACGTTTTCTAGGTACGTCATGATGACGTTTTCTAGGTACGTCATGATGACGTTTTCTAGGTACGTCATGATGACCTTTTATAGGTACGTCATGATGACATTTTCTAGGTACGTCATGATGACGTTTTCTAGGTACGTCATGATGACGTTTTCTAGTTACGTCATGATGACGTTTTCTAGTTACGTCATGATGACGTTTTCTAGTTACGTCATGATGACGTTTTCTAGGTACGTCATGATGACGTTTTCTAGGTACGTCATGATAAGCTTTACGATTTGATGATTTTTAAAAAGAAAACAAGCTTTGAGATGAGATTAATGTCACAAACTAATAATATCAGACAAACTGTGAGATGAGATTAATGTCACAAACTAATGATATCAGACAAACTTTGAGATGAGATTAATGTCACAAACTAATGATATCAGACAAACTTTGAGATGAGATTAATGTCACAAACTAATAAGATAAGAAATGTAGGGGTGAGTAGTAATACGAAATTTATGTGTCTAGTGAATACTTTAAAATTAAGAAAAAAACAAGACTTTCTCTCATATATTACATACGCTCTATGTAGAAGGGGACATGGTGGTCTAACGACAGCGTGCTGGACTGACGAACCGAGGCATAAAAAGAGTCACGGGTTCGAGCCTCGGCGCTAGCAAGACCCCAGGGCATTGTGCTAGCCAAACAATCCCCAGCTCGTCAGTAGGAGCTTACTAAACTTGTGAACTTTACTTCACTTGCCCCATACGCCGTCATGGGGCTGATAAAGTTTTTTTTTATATTACTATCATTATTATCTATACAGAAGATTATTACGTACTAAGCTTATCCATTATTTATATCTAATCTTGCGTTATTCGGTTTTCTTGGTTTTATCAGGAAACTCACGCCATGTCCTGTAAAATAATAATTACTATTTCTAGCCATAATCGATATTTTGTGTCGACTGGTTTCATATTTGGATGTGGTGTTAAATGTGAATATATGAGTACCACTACAATATGAGTACCGCTACAATATGAGTACCGCTACAATATGAGTACCGCTACAATATGAGTACCGCTACAATATGAGTACCGCTACAATATGAGTACCACTACAATATGAGTACCACTACAATATGAGTACCACTACAATATGAGTACCGCTACAATATGAGTACAACTACAATATGAGTACCACTACAATATGAGTACCACTACAAACATAGAATACACAAAATACGGGAAACTCGTATTATTTATTTTATTTCTCTGAGATGAATTTGTGAGATAAGTGGTGAAGAGAACACAATGAATCGCTCTTTAGAACACTGGGAAAACACAAACAGAATCGTCAACTGGGAAAACACAAACAGAATCGTCAACTGGGAAAAGACAAACAGAATCGTCAACTGGGAAAACACAAACAGAATCGTCAACTGGGAAAACACAAACAGAATCGTCAACTGGGAAAACACAAACGGGAAAACACAAACAGAATCGTCAACTGGGAAAACACAAACAGAATCGTCAACTGGGAAAACACAAACAGAATCGTAAACTGCCTGTCGTTTTAATGTAAATGACAATATTATATTTTTTTTCATGTCAATAGAAAACGTTAAAAACTTAAATTTCGTTAACATCGAATGTCCACATCGGCGCGCCTCAACAACAGGGTCTGTTGACTGGGTCTGTTGACAGGAATTGTAGATGTCAAACGATAAGTTTCTTAATCATATTCTCTCCTCAAGACACGCGTGCAAGTTAGTCGATAAGAGGCGTGTAATTTCATCGCTGTTATGTATTTTTTTAGCATCATCTCTCGCTGTCCCTCGCCCCCCCCCCCCGCCATCACTTGGTAATTTGAGAAGGGCCAGGCAATCCTAGACTCAACCAATTTCTGTATCATGGCCATTTTTATGACGTCTTTGCAAGGGGGGATCACTTTTTATTTGATGCCGTCGTTTGTTACCGTCGTGGGCAGTAACTTTTGTTTACAACGTAATTGAGCCTCATACAGTTTACTATGAGAGTCGTAGCCCTTACCTCAATTATTTTTCTTTTTGCGTTTACTCCTCGGCTACTGATACTGCTACAAATCAGTGTTTCCTAAGCCACTTAAAAAAAAAAAGAGCTCTTTACACACTCGTAACTACGGGATATTTCATTTGGTCTATTTTTACTGAAGGGCCTTGTTTTAGTTAATATTTACTCCGTTACGCTGTCAGGAACTGTGAGAATGCCCCGTGTAGGCTTTAATGGGTTTAATGAAATGCGAAGCGAGAAACTGAATGAACTGAAGACCAGTGCCTTAGTTGGGTATTTGTAGCGCCTTAGGGGCTTACTGAAGACCAGTGCCTTAGCTGGGTATTTGTAGCGCCTTAGGGGCTTACTGAAGACCAGTGCCTTAGCTGGGTAATTGTAGTGCCTTATGGGCTTACTGAAGACCATTGCCTTAGCTGGGTATTTGTAGCGCCTTAGTCTGGGTATTTGTAGCGCCTTAGGGGCTTACTGAAGACCAGTGCCTTAGCTGGGTAATTGTAGCGACTTAATTAAGGGCTTACTGAAGACCATTGCCTTAGCTGGGTATTTGTAGCGCCTTAGGGGCTTACTGAAGACCATTGCCTTAGCTTGGTATTTGTAGCGACTTAGTTAAGGGCTTACTGAAGACTAGTGCCTTAGCTGGGTATTTGTAGCGCCTTAGGGGCTTACTGAAGACCAGTGCCTTAGCTGGGTAATTGTAGCGACATAGGGGCTTAACCTCTTTGGGGATACCAAATACATGACATTAGCGTAATATTTAATGTTAATAAAAATTTCGGAACTGATTATGAGGCCCCCATACATACACCACTGCTCATAGCTCAAACAATTTTAAGATTAAGCTCCTTAAGAAATTGCAAAGTTTTCTCAAAAAGTAACTGTGTCTTCGGGGACTCTTTTGATACGCATTATTGGAGCTTTTCTAGTTTCAGAAATATTAAAGTTTACTTGGCATTATTTAACTAACGTAACATTTCCCCGAACAAACGAAGCGACCTGTTGAGTGGTTTTAAATGTAAAAGATGAATAAAAAAAATATTATGTTTCAATAGATTCTGATGTCAGAGCAACAGAGATTTGAAAAGGAATTTCGTCCTTAGCCGGCGCCATTGACATCATTACATAATCAATAAATAAATAGGATAAAGAAAGAAGCTGTCATTAAAGGTTTTAATAAATCTAATCATTAACTCTGGATCCATCAAGTGAATGTTGCAATTAGTTTTAAAACAGAAATTTAATCGCACTAAAAAACGAAAACGATGATTAAAAAAAAACTACAACAAAAAACACCAAAGCCCCTCTTCCCTTTCCGCCCACGATTTGAAAAGGCTTCTCTGAAATGAATGATCCATTATAA
The DNA here is from genome assembly GCA_002072015.1 of Radix auricularia. Classification (NCBI taxonomy): domain Eukaryota; kingdom Metazoa; phylum Mollusca; class Gastropoda; family Lymnaeidae; genus Radix; species Radix auricularia. The sequence goes on from MUZC01000488.1 coordinate 148,519, forward strand.
AAGTGCGATTATGAGACATCGAGATGTCAGCGATGTGGTCAGTTAAGCGGGCGCAGAGATGTCAACGTTGGATGAATGATGTGTTTGGACCCGATGGGACTTGTCCAGAGACTGACCTTGTCTCGTCGTTTGTCCAAACTCCTGAACCCCCGCTTAATGGCCGCCTATCATCCGAAACATATTTTAGGTGGTTGGACATACTCGTATGTTGCCCTTCCCCCTGAGAGTATGGACATAGGCTTATGTAGTACTCTATAGAGCATGGACATAGTTGTATGTTGCCCTCTATAGAGCATGGACATAGTTGTATGTTGCCCTCTATAGAGTATGGACATAGGTGTATGTTGCCCTCTATAGAGTATGGACATAGGTGTATGTTGCCCTCTATAGAGTATGGACATAGGCGTATGTTGCCCTCTATAGAATATGGACATAGGTGTATGTTGCCCTCTATAGAGTATGGACATAGGCTTATGTTGTTCTCTATAGAGTATGGACATATGTGTATGTTGCCCTCTATAGAGTATGGACATATGTGTATGTTGCCCTCTATAGAGTATGGACATAGGTGTATGTTGCCCTCTATAGAGTATGGACATAGGTGTATGTTGCCCTCTATAGAGTATGGACATAGGCGTATGTTGCCCTCTATAGAGTATGGACATAGGCGTATGTTGCACTCTATAGAGTATGGACATAGGCGTATGTTGCACTCTATAGAGTATGGACATCGGTGTATGTTGCCCTCTATAGAGTATGGACATAGGCGTATGTTGTACTCTATAGAGTATGGAGGTATTGAAAGAAATCTTCTGCACCGTTGTCCCTAAACTTGTTATTTTAACTTTAAAAAAAATAAAAATATCTTCTAGCGGTATTTATAAGTGTGCTTCCTCATAATCAGTCCCATAATGCCATGCTTCCTCATAATAAGTCCCATAATGCCGTGCTTCCTCATAATCAGTCTCATAATGCCATGCTTCCTCATAATAAGTCCCATAATGCCATGCTTCCTCATAATAAGTCCCATAATGCCATGCTTCCTCATAATCAGTCCCATAATGCCGTGCTTCCTCATAATCAGTCCCATAATGCCGTGCTTCCTCATAAGAAGTCCCATAATGCCGTGCTTCCTCATAAGAAGTCCCATAATGCCGTGCTTCCTCATAATCAGTCCCATAATGCCGTGCTTCCTCATAATCAGTCCCATAATGCCGTGCTTACTCATAATAAGTCCCATAATGCCGTGCTTCCTCATAATGAGTCCCATAATGCCGTGCTTCCTCATAATAAGTCCCATAATGCCGTGCGTCCTCCTAATCAGTCCCATAATGCCGTGCTAAAACCGTTGAATCTTGACGCGTGGTTAGAATAGTCAATTAACTGATTAAATTACATTCTTCTTAAATTTTGGTTGTCATTGAAGTGTCATATAATCTTAATCTCGCTCTCTCGTCATTGTAGTTTCATATAATCATAATCTCACTCTATCATCATTGTAGTGTCATATAATCATAATCTCACTCTATCGTAATGTGCTCGGCCAACATGGTTATCTTTGAACCCTGTTAGTGTGACTTTCTAAAGAAAATCAATTTTTATGAATTCTCCTTTGAAAATTATTATTTGAGAATGCAGAACATCAATTTATATTTTAAACTAGATTGTGCCGGGGCGCCGTGGCGCCTGCGGAGCTCACTTTTTTTAGGGCGCCTACGGCGTCAACCTTATTCAAAAGCCCAACTAACTTGTTCATTTTTTGATAAATACGAAATATAACTTTCTGAAATGTACGCAAAGTATTTAATAATAGGGGCTGTATTTTGACCAAACAATGACGTCATCATATTAAATATTTTACAGCGCTAATCACCACACGATTTTTCAACTGCTATAGACTGTTGTACATCGTTCCTCAGCGTTCCACATCCAGTGACTTGGACTATTATATTATTTATGTGTGAATTATTGAAAAGAACACTATCTTTGTATGTAATAGAATCCTTTCTATTGACCAAGAATCCGCTCATAAGCCCTGCACAAACTTGAAGTGACACTCTGACATTATTTCAATAAAATTGAACCATTTTTTATTTGAACTCAAGAGAGTTTTAAAAATATTTTTATGAGCTTTTGACTACATTTAAATGTTGCTCATGAACATGCTCCGCATCATCTTCTACCTGCATTGTTTGAGTATTGAGCTTTTCTCTCAAACATTCAATCGATTGTGAATTTAATACACAAAAGGCTTTTCAAGAGAAAGGAGAAAAGGGAACTCTTTCGAACGTGTTCTAATCACCAATTATGAATAATTATTTCAAATTTAAATTTCTAACTTTTTAAGGGGGACACGTTTAATTTGTCTCGTGAAGGCATGAAACTTTTTAAGTGTAAAACTATTATCGAGAAAGCGTGCTTTAGTTACAATCATTGAACTACGCTTATTTGCTTAGATCCCACATAAAGGAAACACATTATTAAGATAAAGTTGATTTTCACTGATTATAAAAAATTGTAACAGTGAACTGCCTTAATGTATGTGGAGTCAGTTTGATTATTAGGAAGTGTTTGACCAGCCAGCGATCGTGGGTAAAAAAAAAAGAGTGGAAAAAATTAGTAAAAAAAAAATTTGGCCCACGACTGGTCTCTTAAGGCTTTGGCTAATACCTGGGAAACCTGCTTCATCTGCTGAGCAGTGCCATACAACACTGTCTTCACGTGGGACTCTTTTGCCTCCCCTAAACCCTCCCCACGATTATGTCTAGCGGAGGGCACGAAGTTAACGAAGTAATACTGTCTCAGAGGCTAGGCTGCAAAGACGGCAATTTGAGTCCCTGTTATGGTCTAGCCTGTTGAAATATGAGTCAGTTGGGCAGTACTGTGTTCGCATTTGAGTCACTATAATCTGGTGTTTAGGACTCAAGTTCCACCACTGGTCTGATTAACTTTTTCTGGGCATGTTAGCGAATACCCCCCCCCCCACACCACACAGCCAAATAGAACAGTCTTAATTCAAATATTAAATATATATTTATCTGGCTTATCTCTTGGGGGTAGTTTAGAGATTAATTTTGTGAAAACATTGTGTACTCTCATCTGTACTCTCACAGACCCCAGTGAAAACATTTTGTACTCTCATCTGTACTCTCACAGACCCCAGTGAAAACATTGTGTACTCTCATCTGTACTCTCACAGACCCCAGTGAAAACATTCTGTACTCTCATATGTACTCTCACAGACCCCAGTGAGAACATTCTCTACTCTCACAGACCCCAGTGAGACCATTCTCTACTCTCATCTCTACTCTCACAGACCGCAGTGAAACCATTCTCTACTCTCACAGACCCCAGTGAAACCATTCACTACTCTCACAGACACGTCATCAAATCAATTCATTTGAAGATTTCTTACATACTCTCCAAATACTTGATGTGGTATGACGTCATGAAGACAGACGCAGGCGCATACAATTATGATCCCGGTCTGGTAGTCCATTCCCTACCCCTCCCCACCCTTTGTTATATCCCCCCCCCCGGTCTAATGTGATGATCGCCATCGTGGAGGATGTTTTAAGCACCACGAGCACGAGGTTAACTGGGTACAGAGGCATTTCGACTTGCCCGCCGTCGGATGTTGTCGTGTAAACAAGGGGAAGGGGCAATGATCCCTATGAATAGGGGAGGGGGTCTCGGTACAAAACGTTGAGGCTTTTTACACCCTATCATAACTTGAGCCATTAGCTGTAACATTAGCTGCAACATTAGCTGTAACATTATCTGTAACATTTGCTGTAACGTTAGCTGTAACATTCACTGAGCCATTAGCTGTAACATTAGCTGTAACATTAACTGTAACATTAGCTATAACATTATCTGTAACATTTGCTGTAACATTAGCTTAATATTCGCTGAGCTATTAGCTGTAACATTAACTGTAACATTAACTGTAACATTAGCTGTAACATTAGCTGTAACATCACCTGTAACAAGGGGAATCTGTTACAAAAATAAGGTACTATTGATAACAGTTAAAAGCGTTAACTGAAAACAAGCAAAATATTAACGAAACGAATCGAGTAGTAATCGCTACAACTTGATATTGAGTTTAGCAACACAAAACAAGATAGCTGTAGAAATGCCTTGGGCATCCATGAAAACTTTAATGATATAGTTTGCTACCATTGGTCCCGATGACATTAAAACGATAGTTCGCTCCATCCATTCATAAGCTCAGCATCTCGTTGTTCCATTGTCTTGATATCTAAGCATAAATCATACTTTTCACCATGAATAATTTTTTTTTAAAGTGTTAATTTACTTTTACTTTTATTCATTTGATGCTGATCTTATTTGAACAAAAAACTCTTTCAAATGAACGTTACGAGGTCTGCTATATCCTATCAACAGCCACATCGCTGGGTAGATTTTAGACGTATCCTAAGCTTTCATTCTTCAACTTTAGACTTAAGTTCACTCGACCTTCCCAATCCTTCGTCTTCTTTTGATCGAGAAATTCCTTACTTTAGTTTGCAGCCTGTTCCTATTTGGAGTACGAGGTTGTATGTTTAAATTTCTGCTCAGTCTTGCCTTGGTCCATCCTAAAAATTCTTTATTTATGGTAAAGAAGTTTGCATACATATTGAATTAAAAATCTTAAGGTGCAATTTCCTTGACTTAGTCTGTGGTACAGTGATATAACAAGAATGACTACCAAACTACCACAGACCAAAGATATAACAAGAATGACTACCAAACTACCACAGACCAAAGATATAACACGTATGACTACCAAACTACCACAGACTGAAGTTATATAACTTTTGTAAGTCAAATAGCAACGCTGGTGCTTTATTTATCGGGCTCGCGCAAGAGGTGGAGGGGGGCGCTCCCTAAAGCTCAAACAACTGGAATGACATTATCCTATCCTGCTAGACATTCTCCTGCAGGTTTCTATATCATCGCTGATGTTGATGTGTTATTTAATAATTGAATAGATCTAGATGACCTAAATAAGGTCTACATAGAGATGCATGTGTCGTTAGCACCATTAACCCGGAAACCGGGTCATTATCATACCACTATCTGTAACAAAAAACGTAAGTGATCAATATTTTCAGATTATTTTACCAACTGTGTAGCATTGGAGCACTGAGTACACCTACACCAACAGCACTGAGTACACCTACACCAACAGCCCTGAGTACACCTACACCAACAGCACTGAGTACACCTACACCAACAGCACTGAGTACACCTACACCAACAGCACTGAGTACACCTACACCAACGCCCACACTCTAGGGATATGGTGATTTCTCGACCTCTGGCGACTATGAAAACACCAGACGTCGTAAATGTTAACACATCTGCAGATCATATCACGTGACTGGACTCTTAACTGTCGCCATGACCATAGAAAGACATTTCTGTAGAGGGAATCAATAGAGAGACTGGCAGCTCACAATTCGTGTGTGTGTGTGTGTGTGTGTGTGTGTGTGTGTGTGTGTGTGTACGTTCTCCGCATCTAGACAGTGTCCGTATAAAACGTGTCAAAATGCCCTGTCTAAAAGGAACCAGTAAAACATGACCCAGGATATCATCAAACTTAACGTTACTCAATTTTTTTTCAGAAGACTCTCTACGACTTTCAAAACAATGACACACAAAAAAAATGTTGATACAAATAAAATGTGACCTCAGGTTATAAAGAATTTCCAGACGGTTGTAAAAGGGGAAATTATCAAGTCCGATTTCCCGATTGTTATTGATTCAAGGGCTGAAATATATTCTTTCGTGGAGTCACGAGTGAAATTTATAGAGCCCCATAAACTTGAGGCTCTCGCGCGAGGGCGAATATGGTCTGCTTGACATCAACTTCAACAAATTTTGGTCGCTTCATTTTACAAATTCTATGAAATATTTGTAACGTTAAACTATAAAATGGACTTGATGAATATCTGAATGGAGCTGTCCACAAAGGTTTGATCAGTGATCCTCACGCTGTGTTTGATAGCATAACACACACTCTCTCCCCTTATATCCTAAATATAGTTTCATATATAACACACGCTCTCTCCCCTTATATCCTAAATATAGTTTCATATATAACACACACTCTCTCCCCTTATATCCTAAATATAGTTTCATATATAACACACACCCTCTCCCCTTATATCCTAAATATAGTTTCATTATTAGCTCACAGTTATTTTCTATTTGGGAAATGCGAAAGAAGACTACAAACCATTTGTGAGTACTGCAGTACTGCAAAACTGCTGTTGAGACTGTGAGTACTGGAATACTATAAAACTGCTGTTGAGACTGTGAGTACTGGAGTACTATAAAACTTCTGTTGAGACTGTGAGTACTGGAGTACTATAAAACTGCTGTTGAGACTGTGAGTACTGGAGTACTATAAAACTGAGCTTCAGAACACGATTACAGCCATACTTCTTGTCTGATCCTGACCGCTGGAGCACAATAAAGAGGGCTTTCAGATTACAAGCCCATCACCATCAAGAGGAGCGGAGACACCAGGTCAAATAGGTAATTTGAAAGGGAACCAGGGTTGACGGTGTGGGCAGCAGTTATCGGACATGGAAGAAGACTGGGTCATCATTGACTTATGGGGTTGCGTGAGGAAGGGAGGCGACTCAGGGAATGGGGTTGCGTGAGGAAGGGAGGCGACTCAGGGAAAAAAAAACTAAGATGGTATGAAGGGCGCCTTAGATTAAGTGGATGAAGGTTTAGTTTGGAGGGATCGGATTTTGTGGGAGTGTGGATAGTGGATAGTGTGAGTTTTATTACTGTGGGAGAGGGATTGGATGTAGAATGCTGGCTGTGGAATTCGTATCGGCGTCAGTATCGTGTGTGGAAGAGTTACTAATTCGTATCGGCGTCAGTATCGTGTGTGGAAGAGTTTCATTGGCGTGATGAAATAAGAAGACTTGTCGTTTATTTTAGATCTAAATATCATGTTCTCCGGTACTTCCTAGTTTAGTCGATAGCACTGAAAAAAGTCAACTCGGTGTAAATCACCCCCCCCCCCCCCCTTGCGTTAAATGTGATAATGTGTGGTGATTTTCACAATTAATACAATTGTACAATACAATACCGGGTGGATTATTTTTACTATTTGCCGGATCCGGATAACGGATATCTCCACATTTAAGAGTAAGAACTAAATGGGAGTACTTCACTATTTTCTATTTAGTATGTAATATCATTTATTAAAATATTATCATCCAACATATTGAGAGTATCTGGTAACTAAAGTCAAAAGTCTGTGACACTGTCAACTATTCTCCAACATATTGAGAGTATCTGGTAACTAAAGTCAAAAGTCTGTGACACTGTCAACGTCAATGATGAGCATTTTACCACGAATTAAATGAACGAACTGGAACAAAGTTTAACTATGAAGTGTTTACCAAACGAACAGTGTTGTACTGAGTGTGTAGTGTGTACCAAGTGATCAGTGTTGTACTGACTGTGTAGTGTTTACCAAACGAACAGTGTTGTACTGAGTGTGTAGTGTGTACCAAGTGATCAGTGTTGTACTGACTGTGTAGTGTGTACCAAACACACAGGTGTTGTACTGAGGGTGTAGTGTGTACCAAGCGAACAGTATTGTACTGAGTGTGTAGTGTGTACCAAGCAAACAGTGTTGTACTGAGTGTGTAGTGTGGTGTGCAAGAAGTTTTGAACTAGAGGTAGAATGAAAACTGTTATTTCATTCAGACAATTGAAGCTTGATATGTTGTTAGTTAACTTGGTTTTTCATATGCATAAAAGTAATTTCTATGCTTGTAAATTTGTAACGTCATTTTTTCTCATATTAAAATTGACTGTTTTACTATATTTTGCATGGATTTGAATGATTTCATGATCAACATTTGTTAATTTTTATATTTGTATACATTAATAATTTAATGCTATTGTTTTTACTTTTTATATATTAGTTTTTTAAATCGAATAATATTAATTTAATTTGATTTCAAATAATTCTTGACTAAATTTGATATCCTGATTCTACCCGGATCTGCCATCAGCATTTGACGAATCCGGATAGAGGCGGATGACCACAAGAAGCGAAACATTTAATGTCATAAATACGGTACCATTATTGCGTGTGACACATGCCCGTATTGTAGAGACACCAGCCGTGTTTGGGAACTGATTTAATGTCATAAATACGGTATCATTATTGCGTGTGAGACAAGCCCGTATTGTAGAGACACCAGTCGAGTTTGGTAACTGATTTAATGTCATAAATACGGTATCATTATTGCGTGTGAGACATTGCATGCACGTATTGTAGAGACATCAGGCGAGTTTGGGAACTAATTTAATGTCATAAATACGGTATCATTATTGCGTGTGTGACATTGCATGCACGTATTTTATAGACACCAGTCGAGTTTGGGAACTGATTTAATGTCATAAATACGGTATCATTATTGCGTGTGAGACAAGCCCGTATTGTATAGACACCAGCCGAGTTTGGGAACTGATTTAATGTCATAAATACGGTATCATTATTGCGTGTGAGACAAGCCCGTATTGTAGAGACACCAGTCGAGTTTGGGAACTGATTTAATGTCATAAATACGGTATCATTATTGCGTGTGAGACATTGCATGCACGTATTGTAGAGACATCAGGCGAGTTTGGGAACTGATTTAATGTCATAAATACGGTATCATTATTGCGTGTGTGACATGCCCGTATTGTAGAGACACCAGCCGTGTTTGGGAAATGATTTAATGTCATAAATACGGTATCATTATTTCGTGTGAGACAAGCCCGTATTGTATAGACACCAGCCGAGTTTGGGAACTGATTTAATGTCATAAATACGGTATCATTATTTCCTGTGAGACAAGCCCGTATTGTATAGACACCAGCCGAGTTTGGGAACTGATTTAATGTCATAAATACGGTATCATTATTGCGTGTGAGACAAGCCCGTATTGTATAGACACCAGCCGAGTTTGAGAACTGATTTCATGTCATAAATACGGTATCATTATTGCGTGTGAGACATTGCATGTACGTATTGTAGAGACACCAGCCGAGTTTGGGAACTGATTTAATGTCATAAATACGGTATCATTATTGCGCGTGAGACAAGCCCGTAATGTAGAGACACCAGCCGAGTTTGAGAACTGATTTAATGTCATAAATACGGTATCATTATTGCGTGTGAGACAAGCCCGTATGTAGAGACACCAGCCGAGTTTGAGAACTGATTTAATGTCATAAATACGGTATCATTATTGCGTGTGAGACAAGCCCGTATTGTAGAGACACCAGCCGTGTTTGGGAACTGATTTAATGTCATAAATACGGTACCATTATTTCGTGTGAGACAAGCCCGTATTGTAGAGACACCAGCCGAGTTTGAGAACTGATTTATGTCATAAATACGGTATCATTATTGGGTGTGAGACAAGCCCGTATTGTATAGACACCAGCCGAGTTTGGGAACTTATTTAATGTCATAAATACGGTATCATTATTGCGTGTGAGACAAGCCCGTATTGTATAGACACCAGCCGTGTTTGGGAACTGATTTAATGTCATAAATACGGTATCATTATTGCGCGTGAGACAAGCCCGTATTATAGAGACACCAGTCGAGTTTGGGAACTGATTTAATGTCATAAATACGGTATCATTATTGCGCGTGAGACAAGCCCGTATTGTATAGACACCAGCCGAGTTTGGGAACTGATTTATATCATAAATACGGTATCATTATTGCGCGTGAGACAAGCCCGTATTGTAGAGACACCAGTCGAGTTTGGGAACTGATTTAATGTCATAAATACGGTATCATTATTGCGTGTGAGACAAGCCCGTATTGTATAGACACCAGCCGTGTTTGGGTACTGATTTAATGTCATAAATATGGTATCATTATTTCGTGTGAGACAAGCCCGTATTGTAGAGACACCAGCCGAATTTGGCAACTGATTTAATGTCATAAATACGGTATCATTATTGCGCTTGAGACAAGCCCGTATTGTATAGACACCAGCCGTGTTTGGGAACTGATTTAATGTCATAAATACGGTATCATTATTTCGTGTGAGACAAGCACGTATTGTAGAGACACCAGCCGTGTTTGGGAACTGATTTAATGTCATAAATACGGTATCATTATTGCGCGTGAGACAAGCCCGTATTGTAGAGACACCAGCCGAGTTTGGGAACTGATTTCATGTGATTGCTGTAAGAAAAGTAAGAATATTTCACAAGCGAGACAATTTTATTCTCCTTCTCGGCAAGATGAAGTCCAATGTAAACAATGAACTTAAGCACCAGACATTCGAATAAATAGAATCTAAATTAGGGAAGGGGGAGGGGCGTATTCAACCCCACCCCCGCCCCAAAGTGTCTGGTCGCATTGATGACGTAATGTTGGGCTCTGGGGGAATCATTTTTAAATATATTTCAAGATGAAGATTAGTTAAAATTAGCAAACTCCGTTGATAAGATTCAACATTATTTCAATTTTAAGATAATGTATTGTTAGATTTGTTCAGACTTGACCGTAGATGTAAGGAGCGGTTCAGCTTTAGTTGATACAGATGTGAAATTATCTTTTTGGGATAAAGTACTAACACAGGGCAATCTAAGAGTTGTCAGATTGGCTTGGGATAAGGAAGGATAGAGCTCTATGAGTGTCTGCCTCACAATAAATGGGATAGTGTATTGGAGTGGAGAAACTTTGATAGTATTTTAAAACAATAAATAGAAAATCCAGGTAAACAAACCAACAACTAATTTTTTTTTTACGCCAATCCAAGAGTTTTCAGATCTAATAGTTACACTTTTACGCCAGTCCAAGACCTTTCAGATCTAATAGTTACACTTTTACGCCAGTCCAAGTGCTTTCAGATCTAATAGTTACACTTTTACGCCAGTCCAAGCCCTTTCAGATATAATAGTTACACTTTTACGCCAGTCCAAGACCTTTCAGATCTAATAGTTACACTTTTACGCCAGTCCAAGAGCTTTCAGATCTAATAGTTACACTTTTTTATTTAAAAAAAAAAACAACACTTTCTTGTGAGTTGTAGAACTTTGAGTTACATTGAAGCAAATCGACAGTAGATCTACATAATGCTGAAAAGATGTGAATACTCACTGTAAAGTCTCTGAACATTTGTGAGAACTTTTTAACAGTTCACTTTCTCTGCAAGGTCAGCATTGCTATTATTGATATAGTGGATTTCAAATGTTATTTCTGACATCTTGTATTAATGATTCCTTAACACTTTGTGGGGATAAACATTATTAATACAATTGTTAGGTTAGGGTTAGGGTTAGGGTTAACTTTGTGGGGATAAACATTATTAATACAATTGTAAATTCAATTCATTTAATTTGAGTCCAAAATTTAACTTAAATAGATAATGTAAACGTGACTCTAAACGGGTGAAGAATGATGCACTTTGCGCGTGTACTCTTCTGTGTTGATTTTAAATCTAAATATAATGTTACTTATGGAATAGTACTGTTTATTATTAAGGTCATGATCTGGGATGAAGATTGATTTAACGCTTGTTAAGTACAAATACATTCTTCCAGCTTAAGACCTTCTTGTTTTATCGACAGTTCAGGTCATCAGAATTGTACTAAGCCTGTTCGTGAGTCTAGGAATGGAGGTGCGTGATAAAGGAGATCGGGTTTATAGCAGCGGGTTAAGCTGGGGCCATGGACGAAAACGTAATTTGTAAGCTTTCCAATGGGCCGTTAGGCTCGTAGCGTCTGGCAGCATTCACCCCGAGTGTCTGGTCGCGTTGATGACGTCATGCTCGCCCTGGGGACCGGCGTGGCGTCAAATGTTGGTCTGTGATCGTGTACGACCATTGAAAGACAGATAGCTGGACTGTTAGAGACACGATGGGGTCTTGACTGGTAGAGACATGATGGGGTCTGGACTGTTAGAGACACGATGGGGTCTTGACTGTTAGAGACACAATGGGGTCTGGACTGTTAGAGACACGATGGGGTCTTGACTGTTAGAGACATGATGGGGTCTGAACTGGTAGAGACATGATGGGGTCTGGACTGTTAGAGACTAGGCCTGTACCCGGAACTCCCGGGTACCCGTTGGCATGTGATTACCCGGGTAGTAAAAATCCGCTCGGGGTACCCGTGAAAATGTAGCTTCAGTGTCTATATTATCGGATGCAAAACTTAGGCTCCCGATCGGCTTTTCAAAAAAAAAAATGTTTGCACTGTAACTCGCGCAATATTTTATAAAATGAAAATGCTTGTTTGAAATGTGTGCTGTGAAGTACATTTAAGGAGAAATATCTGTCAACGGGAAATAAAATACGGTCCCAGCAAACTACAATCTATTTTTATTTTTTACACATCTTTTTTCTCTCAACAATAATGCGTACAAGGTTGTCAGTATAGAAAGTTAAATTAAATAGTGTCTAACAACGTAAGATGGGTGAGTCGTCGGCCGTGGGGGGGGGGGGACTGCATAGAGATGAAAGACGCCGTGTTTGTTTTGTTTTTTTTTTTCATAAAAAGACCCCTGCTTTGAAACTAACTTTGATTTGAAATATGCCGACATTGGGTTAATTATTTCTCTTGATCTACCCCCTCCCTCCCGCACACTCTCCATTTGCTTGTGTTTATTGTGTTCGTTCACACGAGCTGACCTAGAAAGTTTGATGTTAATAGGGCGTACAAGATTGTCAGCTTTTAAAGTTAATAAATTAAAAAGACATAGGGTGGGGGATCATCGAGACAAAAATGCGTTCAATAGAGGTGAATTACTTTGTTCTTTCAGAACAACAGACTATCATGTATTTCGTAGTGTAGTGGAAGGTCGTAGGCTCAAGCCACATCTAAGACACTACTTTTTAAATTTTTATAAATGTTTGTGTTTGTGCCCATTCATTTCCCATTTCTTTTTTAACATGACTTCGCAACACCGCTGTAAGCTTTGTTTCTCGACACTGGCATAATAACTTCGTGCTCTCCGTTGTGCTCAGTGACAGAAAAGTAGCCACACACTCTCCTCAACGATTGCTTCAATAAAATATCTCCCGTCGCTAAATCATTAGCAGCGTATGCTACGACGCGGGACGGCTAGTACGCTCTATTACAATAAGGATGGGCTTATAAAGTCGCGGTCAGAGCTTTGACCTCAACAGTCTATGACTACGCAATGGGGTCAATAACTTCCATGTGATATAAAATGGGTGAACAGGGGGTGGGAACATTTTCTTGTTTTCTAATTTGTTGCTGGGAGGGCTGCCGAGTATTTGAATCTCTATTGACCAGACTGTCTGTGAGAGATTATTGCATTCTTGTCTATAAACATTGTGTGTAAACATTGTGTGTAAACATTGTGTGTAAACATTAGTATCAGCAGCGCTGTTGGCCATTAAAACGATGCATCTTCTTATTTTTGGCCTCTCTGTGAATCGGCGTTTGATAATCTTATTTTGTCATCAATACATTCTGTTAGGGGCCAACTTCATGGCGGGTGTTTGTGTTCGCCGTTCACTTGGTAACATTCGTGACGCTTGCAGTTGGAATGTGAGATACAGATTGAAGAAACCCGAAACCAGGACGATTTCATTCCCAAAAGCTTATCCATTTATCATTTTTATAGAATGCTATTAACATCGTTTATTTGTACACTATCCTTGGGATTATTTCTGTCGCCGTTGTTTCCCTTTGATTGTTCTGATCTAAGCTCTCTAAATAACCTCGTTCACGGGCTAACGGACAGATTATGTGTGAATTTCCTTCATTTCATTTACGATCAAGCACAAAGCCGGTGGGATGTACATAATAAAATACATGTTGCACAAAATGTGGTAAAAAATGCCTTCTTTCGCACGTTTTCCTACAACAATTATAATTCTGTTTACACTCACAGAATACAAACTTTGTTTGAGAAGTATTGAACATTCCGATTTACTTGTGGTTTAAAGAATAAATTCTACACGTCAGAATATTTCGTTGACATATTTTACTGTCTAGGTTTGACACATTTAAAGGGTGCCCGTAATCAAAAATAACGTTATCAAAAACCACTGAAATACTCATTGTTAAGCAATTTGGCTGAAGACACTATGGTCGGAGGAGTGAGTCCAGAGTCTAAAGGGATCAGGAAGAAATATGTATTTTAAACAAATATTTAATACTTCATATACACAGTTTAAATAACCGGTAGTAAAAAAAAGAATTGGAGAGCACATCTAACGGAATATCTCAGGGACGCAGGAATCGCTGTATCGCAGTTTTTTTTTTTTATCTGACGAACACATTTAAAGGTTCGGCCATCTTGTTGTTTGGACAGAGTCGTGGAAGGTGGTGACATCCGGGTATTTGCTAATTAATCTCACGAGATTTTCCCGCCTTTGCAGACGATACCACCGCATAGTAAAACAATCAGGACGCGAGGGCGTGAGTCGTCTCCCATAGTCAGCAGACACCGGATCTTTAACTCAATCAGGAGTTATCACAACACCACCGCATAGTAAAACAATCAGGACGCGAGGGCGTGAGTCGTCTCCCATAGTCAGCATACACCGGATCTTTAACTCAATCAGGAGTTATCACAACACCACTGAAGAAAAAAAGTCTCGGAAATCGATTTCAAGATAACTCAAAGTGTAAGAATATCTTGCGACTCTATCGTGTTATTTTAGGCGACTAAAATATGCACCAGATGTTACAAAAAATGATTCAGAATTCTTTATTTAAATTTTGTTATCGCTTAACACTGTGACATTAGATTAACATCAGGGCATTCTAAGTACGTATGGACATAACAAAACATGTCTTTTATTTTTAAGAAATACTAACAATGATTAACGTACAACCAAACAGATAAGACAACAAGTTACCATCAAACAAAAAGATAAGACAAGTTACCATCAAATAAACAGGTAAGACAAGTTACCATCAAACAAACAGGTAAGATAAGTTACCATCAAACAAACAGGTAAGACAAGTTACCATCAAACAAACAGGTAAGACAAGTTACCATTAAACAAACAGGTAAGACAAGTTACCATCAAACAAACAGGTAAGACAAGTTACCATCAAATAAACTGGTAAGACAAGTTACCATCAAATAAACTGGTAAGACAAGTTACCATCAAACAAAGAAACAGGTAAGACAAGTTACCATCAAATAAACAGGTAAGACAAGTTTCCATCAAACAAACAGGTAAGACAAGTTACCATCAAATAAATAGGTAAGACAAGTTACCATCAAACAAAGAAACAGGTAAGACAAGTTACCATCAAATAAACAGGTAAGACAAGTTACCATAAACAAAGAAACAGGTAAGACAAGTTACCATCAAATAAACAGGTAAGACAAGTTACCATCGAACATACAGGTAAGACAAGTTACAATCAAATAAACAGGTAAGACAAGTTACCATCAAACAAACTGGTAAGACAAGTTACCATCAAACAAACAGGTAAGACAAGTTACCATCAAACAAACAGGTAAGACAAGTTACCATTAAACAAACTGGTAAGACAAGTTACCATCAAGCAAACAGCTAAGACAAGTTACCATCAAACAAACAGGTAAGACAAGTTACCATCAAATAAACTGGTAAGACAAGTTACCATCAAACAAACAGGTAAAACAAGTTACCATCAAACAAACTGGTAAGACAAGTTACCATCAAATAAACAGGTAAAACAAGTTATCATCAAACAAACAAACAGGTAAGACAAGTTACCATCAAATAAACAGGTAAGACAAGTTACCATCAAACAAAGAAACAGGTAAGACAAGTTACCATCAAACAGGTAAGACAAGTTACCATCAAACATACAGGTAAGAAAAGTTACCATCAAATAAACAGGTAAGACAAGTTACCATCAAACAGGTAAGACAAGTTACCATCAAACATACAGGTAAGAAAAGTTACCATCAAATAAACACGTAAGACAAGTTACCATCAAACAAAGAAACAGGTAAGACAAGTTACCATCAAATAAACAGGTAACACAAGATACCATCAAACAAAGAAACAGGTAACACAAGATACCATCAAACAAACAGGTAACACAAGTTACCATCAAATAAACAGGTAACACAAGATACCATCAAACAAAGAAACAGGTAACACAAGATACCATCAAACAAACAGGTAACACAAGATACCATCAAACAAACAGGTAACACAAGATACCATCAAACAAACAGGTTTTACAAGCCCACTTAAAAAAAATACTTAGGACAAGTCCACATCAGACAATATATATTAATTAGTGAGTGAACGTAAAGGTTGCTGGACATTGTGTTAGCCTCACAATCCCTCGTGGCTAAGAAAACAACAACCCCCGTGAATGCTGCTTCACCTGCCCCCATACACCGTCATGGTGAGATAAAAGACTTCGTATTTTGGGAGCCTGAGACACTGTTGTTAGATTTGGGTTGACCAACCAACCCCTGAGACACTGTTGTTAGATTTGGGTTGACCAACCAACCCCTGAGACACTGTTGTTAGATTTGGGTTGACAAACCAACCCCTGAAACACTGTTGTTAGATTTGGGTTGACAAACCAACCCCTAAGACACTGTTGTTAGATTTGGGTTGACCAACCAACCCCTAAGACACTGTTGTTAGATTTGGGTTGACCAACCAACCCCTGAGACACTGTTGTTAGATTTGGGTTGACCAACCAACCCCTGAGACACTGTTGTTAGTTTTGGGTTGACAAACCAACCCCTGAGACACGGTTGTTAGATTTGGGTTGACCAACCAACCCCTGAGACACTGTTGTTAGATTTGGGTTGACAAACCAACCCCTGAGACACTGTTGTTAGATTTGGGTTGACAAACCAACCCCTTACTACCTTAATAAATATTTCAATTATTTACACAATTACAGAAACGATCATTTAATCTAATTACATTACTAGTCACATTACAAACAGAGGTGATTATTTAGCTTGGTATTTTTTAAACAGAATTTCTTGGAACGATTTTTTAAAAGCTAAAACAAATCACACTTAACCTTTTCACGAATCTAACCAATCACACTTAACCTTTTCACGAATCTAACCAATCACACTTAACTTTTTCACGAATCTAACCAATCGCACTTAACCTTTTCACGAATCTAACCAATCACACTTAACTTTTTCA
>MUZC01000488.1:170818-199697 GCA_002072015.1 Radix auricularia
GAGTACTATAATTAATGAAATATTAAATTGTCATGTGAATCAAGTATGCATGCAAAATTTCATCAAAATTGGATGATCAGAAGTGGTTCAAATAAGGAATTCAATTTTTGCCCCGGAAATCCAGACAAGACGGCAAACTAATATAAACGTGGTAAAATAGACCGCAGTACCGGAAAAGAACGATAAATGGGGATTTTAGTTTTTATTTCGTTGGGGAGTTTTAGTTTCAGTTTTTATTCAGTCTTTTGTCTACCAGATTTAGTTTTCGTCTAGTTTTAGTCTTGCTGCTAATTTTAGTTTTAGTTTTAGTTCTCTTTGACGAAAAGGTCAACATTTTCGTTGACGAAGGTTTTAGTTTCAGTTTTCGTCGACGAAAACAACACTAATACAAACTCGTAGCGTCTGCTTGATGCCTTTCTTGCTTGATTGTTAACCGAAAAAACCCACCTTTGGATCGATTTTTAACCCATTTCCTCGTATGCTAGGGAGCTGATATTTTGCAACAGACTCGTGCCGACTATCAAAATGATCTATCAAAATTTCAGATCAATCGAATGTACGGCAGTTAAATTAATGAATTTGTAGATTATCTCTTTGTATCTCTATGTAGCATGTGAATTGCTGTGCAAGAGTGTCGTGGTGCGTGTAATGTTAGACAACCTTTTTCATATTAGACAACCTTTTTAATATTAGACAACCTTTTTAATATTAGACAACTTTTTTTAATATCAGACAACCTTTTTAATATCAGACAACCTTTTTAATATTAGACAACCTTTTTAATATCAGACAACCTTTTTAATATTAGACAACCTTTTTAATATCAGACAACCTTTTTAATATCAGACAACCTTTTTAATATTAGACAACCTTTTTAATATTAGACAACCTTTTTAATATTAGACAACCTTTTTAATATTTTCCTGTCGTGCGGTGCCATCGTTATTACGTTTACGATAATTTGTAAAATATATTCCCGAGCGGTAAATCTTTATGCTAATCTATCACTCGGTGCACATAACATTAAACATGTTTTCACAACACTCTACCCGTGATCAAATCGAGTTGAAATTTAGCAGGCAGAATGAAGAAGCTTTCTTGTTTCTTTTACTATAAACTCTTTACATATGAACCATAACAACATTTTTAAATTTTCGGATTGTCGTTGCGATGCGTATTACAATAAAGATACTTTTAGTTATGTCTGGTATATAAAGAATTTATAGTCAAAAACGTTGCTTTTTACGTTGTTTTTTTTTTTTTATTTCATTTTTCCTTACGGTTACGAGTTTACAATTTTAACAAACAACCGTGTTATAAATAATAGATTTAAAAATACGTGAAAAATAAAGTTAATTTTTTTTTAAAAACTTAAATCTGGTAAGTGACTAAAAACAAATGGGTTCCTAATAACACTTTACTTAAATCCATTGCTCACAAAAATGATGATAATAAAAAAACTCACGAACTTGTTAAATTTTAAGTCCTTTGATCCCGCCCTGTGATCTACTTTCAAATGGATTAAGTTCGAGTCTCAACATTGACCAAATTGGACCAAAAAGAGATTGTTATATGAACAGGTCCATTTATGTCTGGAGTCAAAGTTGCGACTTTAAAAAAAAAATACATTCTTCATCTCTTTAGAGAAAGGGTATGAAACTTGCAGTTATTACCCAATTAAGGAAATGAAGTTATGATCGTATTTTATCTTAAATAACACGCACTTGAAGACACTTAGGGGCTCTGCACTTTGAATTAAGAACATTTGAACAAGGGAATACCTTTTATTCTCAGAAAATTTTATATCGCAGTCCGCATGACTCAAGCAAGGAATATAATTTGGACCAAGTCCGCATGACTCAAGCAAGGAATATAATTTGGACCAAGTCCGTATGACTCAAGCAAAGAATATAATTTGGACCAAGTCCGCATGACTCAAGCAAGGAATATAATTTGGACCAAGTCCGTATGACTCAAGCAAGGAATATAATTTGGACCAAGTCCGCATGACTCAAGCAAGGAATATAATTTGGAGCAAGTCCGTATGACTCAAGCAAGGAATATAATTTGGAGCAAGTGTTGCATAACATCAAAGTCAGCTCTACAGAAAACTCCCTGGCCAAAACTGGTGGTTTGATACGGCTTAAGGATAGGGTGGGGGTCGTCGTTAGTAATTTTCCGCTTGAGTGACTTTAAATCACAGGAGATCGGTTGGTCGTGTTCCACGGTTCATTTCCTCCATCTAATGCGTTTGATGGCTTTTTTTTTTGGTGGTCGATGTGTTCCAGCTCGCCGAGTATTTCATTGGTTATTATTTAAGGTTACCCATGTCCTGGATCCTTTTCTCGGTCAAACACAGGCATTACATCGGGTGCAAAGATCTGAGTTCATGCTTAGCTTGTCCGTTTACAAGCTCCAGATTTGTTCTAGATTTGCCGGCCATCGTTGTGTTAACAACTTCAGCTAGAGGCCTGTCACCCGACGACCTACAGGACAAATTCAAATCAACATTGAGTTAGCTTCCTGGTTTTTTTTTTATTCCTAAGAGACAAGATTCACTTCGACCATTAGAAAAAGTTACGGAAATGTTGTTCCACGTTTTGATTAATGAAAACGTTATACAATCCATGTTGTGTTTCTTACCACTGACACATTTTGTTCATTGCCCTGAGATGCATGATGTGTACGGCTTTTGAAACAGATTTTTCTACCAACAAAAAAACTGGCAGTTATATTAACTTTGCTGTAAGGTGATTGAAAGATAATGGCTTAGGAACTAAATGGTCTTAATATTATAATTATATAGTGTGTCAGAATTTATTTCAATTTGAAATTAGAATATTTTATTGCTCGTCTTTCCCGTTCAGTTTACACACTGTCAAAATTTATATGTAACCCACGCTTTGCTGCGGTAAATTCGGATTTCAGTTAGCATTGAGAACCCGTAAACACTAATTTAAAACATCTTTGATTTCAAGCTAGATCATGTTGGATATACTGAACATATTAAACCGTCGTGTCTTTATTTCTAAAGATTTTATACAATTGAATGGGGGATAAAATCTTAAACATTACCCGAAAAAAGACATTTGGTGCCATCGGCCCCGAAGTTATGTTATGTTATGAGTTAACGGCACTGCAGTATTTTAATAAAGGCTCAAAGGACTTATATACCAGGTTTGATCAAGGATCATTCATTTACACAGTAGCTAAAGCTCAAACTAATCTTTGTATATTCATATAAGCCAAAAAGCAACATAATGGGCCGTCTTACCCTAGGGGTGGTCACCCTAGCAAAATACCCGCATTCTGCCGCGGAAATTAGGATTTTAGTAGACTTTAAAAACCTCGTTTCGCACCAATTCAAATCACCAATTGATTTAAGTCTGAATCATGATGGATATACTTGTTTGTCAATATTCTTCTAGGTAGTGAAATATCAAATGGGTACTAAAATGACATTACTGGCCCCAGTTCAAAAATGGACGCAGGATGTGCAAATCTCAAAGGGTCTGAGGATGTCAATCTATCTAGATATACGTGTCTATATTTATTTAAATGTTTTTTTTTAATCGAAAGGTAAAAAATGCTTTAAATGTTTACGGAAAAAAAAAATTAGGTCCTGGCCCGTAGAAACAGACGTTAGAAGTTCATTACCCCATTGTAAATATTATGATTATTATTTTTTTTAAAATCAAATTTGGTCAATAAATTATTCATTTACCCAGTAGCCACTTTTAAAATTACCTTTTATATAACTAAAGTTAAAAAATTGCATAAGGGCCCTCAGCCATTAAAAAGTGTTATTTTTAAATCTTTTACTTTTAATACCTGAATCCTTCGCTGTAGCATACCCCAAAACTCCCTAAAGTTTAATGGCCTTGGGATGAATAATATACATTTACTATTAAAACGTCTTATAAAAAAACTAAAATGAGGGTCGGGGGCCCTATCAGTGTATTATGTATAGTTAAAAACAACAGCTTATTTCATAAGGATCATGATGAATATATATGTTAGTCCGAATTTGTTTTACAATATCGAGTGAAATCGAATGGTTAAAATGTCTTAAAAGGAAAAGACGTAAACAAGGTAAGGGTTAGCCTGACAGGAAGCTGTTTTGTTACGTCCTGTCAGGCTAATCCTTACCTTGTTTACGTCTTTTCCTTTTAATTTTTTATAAGCCTGATCGCAGTATCACCCCTCATTTTGTTTAAAATGTCTTAAACGTTAACAAAAAGAGATTAAGGGTCCTCGGCTACAAAAGATTGAAAATAATATAATTTCAATGCCCTTAGAAATTTTAATATAGTTCATCAAGTTTTTTTCTTCCAAGTTTTGTAAAAATATATTTACACAGTATCCAAAGTAGTTTTATTTTTAATTTAGCTGATATAAGGTGAAAAAAAAACAACCTTTGGGTCCAGGGCCCAGGGTGAGTGATAATTTTGCCTGTTACTATCCCAAAATTTCATGCGTCTTCCTACACAGAAAGTTGGAGAATTTGTGATGATTTACTTTTTATAAGAAGAAAAAATATATTTGCGTCCCGGTCCCCAGTGAGTGGCAATTTAAGTATTTTTTTGAGTGTACTCAACAGTTTCCCTAAAGTTTCATGCTTCTACCTACATGGAAAATTGGAGAATTAGTGATGAGTCAGTTTTTATATAAGAAAAAATACATTTAGGCCCCCGGCCCAGTGAGTGATACTTTAGATATGTTTGTTTGCATGTTACCATTGCGGGAGTGTACTCAACAACTTACCAAATTTTCATGTTTCGACCTACACGGGAAAGTTGAGAAGTAGAGATTTCCGGTTTAAAAAAAAAATAAAAAATAAGAAGGGTTTTGGGCCCCCGGCCCTTAGTAAGTGATAATTTAAATATTATTTTAACCTGTTACAATTGTGCAAGTTTTAGTGTACTGAACAACTACCCAAACTTTCATGTTTTTACCCACACGGGGAAATAGGAGAATTAATGAATTTCAATTTTTATAAAGCTCATAAAATGAAAAAAAAATATATATTTAGGCCCGCGGCCCTTTATGAAGTGATAATTTAAGTATAGTTTTCATCTGTTACTATTGTGGAAGTGTACTGAACAAAATGCCCAAAGTTTCATGGTTCTGCCTACGCGGAAATAAGACAATTAATGATTTTCATATTTCATATAGTCTATGTAAGGGGAAAAAAACGTTTCTTGGCCAATGGCACCCATGAGTGTGAATTTTAAAATTATTTACGCAAATTATACTCGCAATAGGCTACTCAACAACTTTGCAAAGTTTCATGCTCCTACTTACACGGGAAAATGGAGAATTAGTGATGAGTCAGTTTTTATATAAGAAAAAATACATTTGGCCCCCCCCCTCCTTTCCCCTAGTCAGTGTTACCTTAAAATTTTTTTTTTTTGCATGTTACCATTGCGGAAGTTTAGTCAACATCTTACCCGAGTTTCATATATGTAGCTATACGGAAAAGTGGAGAAGTAGCGATTTTAAGATTTTTTTTAAAAAAGATTTTAGGCCACCGCTCCCAATGTGCGTGAATTCTAAAATAATCATTGCTAAAGTCTACTCAATAACTTACCAAAGTGTCATGCTTCTACCTACACGGGAAGTTGGAGAATTAGTGATGAGTCAGTTTAATATAAAAAGAAGCTACATTTGGGCCCCCGGACCCCAGTAAGTGATAATTTAAATATTATTTTCGCCTGCTACCACAGTAGAAGTATACTTAACAACTACCCAAAGTTTTATGCTTTCACCACCACGCGAAATAGTTGAATTATTGATTTCTACTTTTATAAAGCTCATATTAGGAAAACAAGGTGGTCACCTGTGGTTGAAACATAGCCTATGACCTTTTCCTGGTCAAATTAGGATCCCATGCAAAATTTAATCACCCCGGGTCCAACGGTGTGGAATTCTATTGGTAACAAACACACAAACAAACAAACAAACTTTCATCTTTATATATTAGATGCTCAATAGAGTTCAATACATGCTCCTACGCACAAATAAGGGGAAAAAAGCATTAAGAAACTTCTAGAATTTTCCTTTTTAAAATTCATCCTAAGTCGAATTCAACCTCCGTTGAAAATTGTAATTAAAAACCTGCGGACGGATTTCTTAAGTGTCTTGTACATTCGAGACGTTGGTCCCAGGACGCACTAGTTGTGTTTGAAGGGGCCTGAAATGAATGAAAGTCTAGATCAGGGGCATAAATAGTTAAATAGCTCTATCAGGTTTCACTTTGGTCAGGCCCGGTTTTCTCCCCTGTACTTCATCGATTTACCATTCTTTTAACTTAAATCTCATCGTTTTTTTTTTGTGTGTGTTTTATTTTTAAAATAATATTTAAGTTAATCAGTGGTTGATTAAAAAATTTTAAGAAATCAAAATGACCGCCCCTGCCGGACATGTCTGCGTCAATGGTATAAAAATAGTCTTTAGCGGCTTAATAATATTTTTTTTTTGCAAGGAACCAATCAAAACCTCATTATCACGTCACACTATTAATCATTGCCTTAAAACATTTGGCCCAGTTAATAATCCCAAAATAGGGTGCATCGCAGTAAACAGGTAAAGGACCATTTTACTGACATGGTGACTGTCTCCAAATGAAGTCATAACCCAGAGTGGCCACTGTGAACACACATATTTATTGTCCGTTTGACAACATCCGATTTTACGACAGGATAAATGTCCGAGAATCTGTGTCGTAAATTAGTCGGTTTGGTTTGTGACGTCAGTGAGTTAAGACACCAGGAAAAACACCATATGTCCGTGAAATATTTTTTTTAAAATTTTGTTATTTGGCTATTTTAGTATTGACATGATTCTTTGGACGTGAAGAGTTTTACATTATTCTGAATACTAAAATTCGTAAAAATATATTTATTTTAATTAGATTCTCCTAAACAGCCCATATATTCATCCATGCTATGAGGATAGAAAAAAAAACAACAACTACTCGTTCATTTATTTTTTATAACAAGAAGCTCTAAGAAACAGGAAAATGTTCTACACAGCAGGTCAGCTTGACCTCATAAATGCCAAACATCAACATCCTTACCACCCCTGCCCCTCCACGCTAAAGAAAAACCATTATTTAATCCGACGTTTATTGCCGTCACGCGCCGTGTCGTCACATCCTGTGGGAGGAGTAGATTCCCTTACCGCTCAAGCGTGAAGGTCAGAAAGCCTTTCACAGGCTCTCAATAAGCCAGCTTTCGGGCGAGCCCAGGGCTTCACATCACCCGTTGCCCATGGAAACAAAAAAAAAGGCGTAATTTATTGGTCCGCGCATCATAACAATTTCATAAATCATAAAGTAAAGAATGTGAAAATGCGAATCATAGCTTTCTACAGCTCTAATTTGAAGGTAATTTCTTGAGAAAGATACTCTTTCTTTCTATGATATTTTAATAGTTATTTATAAAATGATACTTTGAATACAGACTTTCTAGTTGTTGACTAATATATATATATATATATATATATATATATCTATCTATCTATCTTTATATATTCAAATGATGGTGTCGAGTCTCACCATCGCCAATTGTAATGATGAATTTAAACTTTGATCACGTGATTTAGCCGACCTTTATATTATAACAGAGGGTGTCAGATAGTTGAAGTTATGTGCCCAATAAAAAATAGTAACACAATTTTCCTTTCCGCAGTTTTTGGTAATACACGAGACTCCAAGATTTAATCAATGTTTCATCTCTGGACTCCTCGGGTGCGATAGCCAAGGATTGATGTCATGGTCATCATTGTTTACTGTAAGAGCGCTATCATGGTCAACATTGTTTACTGTAACAGCGCCATCATGGTCATCATTGTTTACTGTAACAGCGCCATCGTGGTCATCATTGTTTACTGTAACAGCGCCATCATGGTCATCATTGTTTACTGTAACAGCGCCATCATGGTCATCATTGTTTACTGTAACAGCGCTATCATGATCATCATTGTTTACTTTAACAGCACGGTCAAACGTTTCTACTCTTACACAGCGGGTTAAAGAGCTTAGGCCGCCTTGCTCACCTATCATTAGTTCACATAACTTAAGCGCACTCCTCTCCTAAAAACTAAATGCCATTGTGCTTCTTGCCATTCCGCAAGCATCTTGGATACTAAATCTTAAACAACTCAGATTAAAAATTTATTTAAATACGCGAAACAAAGCCATTCCAAAGACGTTCCGCCATCGTTCCGGTTGCATGTTGTCTAGGAGAAACATTAGTGATCAGCAGGAGTGACACACTTCAGGATAGGAAGACAGTACTGAATGATGACAAAATCAATGCACCAAAAAAAAAAAAACAACTTCTTTCGAACGTCCGCGTAATTCAATATGGCAATGAGATTTAATCTTTCTTCGCTAGTTATAGGCTGTAGGAGCCTGTAGGAGTTTGAGGGACCAATCGCTATAGAGGACCACACAGAGAACTGCCTTTTATTGTATAGGACTCTCGGTTACAACATCTTGGACACAGCAACTCGAATCCAACATCAAGGGTAAAATATCTTGAATTAAACATCTATCTCTAGTATTTACGACAAAGATAATCGAGAAATTATTTGATCGCCGCTTTCGGGATAATCCGTAAATTGTTTCTCTGTCTTATATCTGCATGAGGATAATGGTAATCTCTATCTTAAAGTGTTCTGGAATATATTTCTATTTAAACTAAAAAGAAACAACTAAAATTTATTGATAATAAATTTCTTCAATATTATAATAGGATCAAGACCATTACTATTACCAGTATTACGGACATCACAAGAACTGATAAAATATTTTCACTGTCCCAGTAAGGAGCCTTAATATTTAGAAACACGCCCCTGACATCAGGCTTATGACATTAAATAAACTTTCCTGAACTTAACCTCACCCCAGCCCCCCACCCCACCCCAGGGGGAGTCAGACATGTTCGATTTGTTGAAAACTGTATTTGAATCTTAAGCACGCTCTATCATCTATCCGTCCTATTGTATCTGTATTCGATCAAACCTTATCAAGAGAATACTGGCAACCAAAAGGATTCGATACGTTCAAGTGCCTTATTTAATTAAGGTTGTTGGATTATTTCTTTGTCCTTCGTATGCGCAATCAATGACGAAATCGATTTCGCTAAGCTTGTGAAATTGTTCAACGAAAAATCAATCACTCAAGTAAATTAATTCCGGTCTAAGCTTCGTGGGCATATCGTTAAAGATATCGTGGAGTACCCCTTACCTTGCTGGGTTAGTCGGGACCTTACCTTGCTGGGTCAGTCGGGACCTTACCTTACTGGGTCATTAGGGACTTTACCTAGCTGGGTCAGTAGGGACTTTACCTAGCTGGGTCAGTAGGGACTTTACCTAGCTGGGTCAGTAGGGACCTTACCTTGCTGGGTCAGTAGGGATCTTACCTTGCTGGGTCAGTAGGGATTTTACCTAGCTGGGTCAGTAGGGACCTTTCCTTGCTGGGTCAGTAGGGACTTTACCTAGCTGGGTCAGTAGGGACCTTACCTTGCTGGGTCAGTAGGCACCTTACCTTGCTGGGTCAGTAGGGACTTCAAATTTGACAGTATGATAGTAGCACTAATTATGTAAGACAGATGACCAATCTACAGTCTACGTGGCGCACAGTTGTAAAAGAGGGCGTCATTGTAGCCGAAGAGCGAACAATGGAGGAGGCCACAGACAGAAGAGCTAGGAGAAAGGCCAAAACATTTGAAAGCACAGAACTCGTGTGTAAAAACTGTTGTAAAGACTGCCACTCAGGGTTAGGACTGAACAGGCACACGAGGAAATGAAACCCAACAAAACGGTGATGCACCATCGCCTTGCGAGACATACAACCCAACCCAACCCAACCAAACGGTGATGCACCATGGCCTTGCGAGACTGAAGGAGGCCGATATAGTATTAGTCATTATGAAAACCCCAATATCCTGGAACAACTAATACATCATTAAGTATTTGTAATTTCGTAACAGGCAATGAACTGTCCTATATGTCGGAGTCTGCTCATTTTTTTTCCACATTGAATTTTCAACTTGCTGGTAGGTATGTTTAGAAAAAATCAAATATTTTTATTTTATAGGCTACATTTTTAGGTTGCAGTAAGCAATCCGAATAGAAGGAAAATAAGACCAGTGTGAACTTCATACACAGAACATAAATTAATACATAGCCCAAAGATAATTTTAAAAATTAATGATTAAAATTTGTTTTAAAAGTCAAAGTGTATAACGAAAAAAATATCAAGGACATAACATTCGAATCTAGGGCAATATTTTTTCATTCACCTATTATCACCTGAATGTCGCCTGAATGTCACATGAATGTGTCCTAAATGTCACCTGTATGTCCCCTGTATGTCACCTGTCACATGAACGTCTACCCTCTATATGGCCTACAATTCTAACCAACCAAGTTTCGCTGCTGGTCTGAATGTCCCCTGTATGTCACCTGTCCCATGAACGTCTACCCTCTATATGGCCTACATTTCTAACTAACCAAGTTACGCTGCTGGTCTGAATGTCTCCTGTATGTCACCTGTCCCATGAACGTCTACCCTCTATTTGGCCTACATTTCTAATCAACCCAGTTTTGCTGCTGGTCTGAATGTCCCCTGTATGTCACCTGTCCCATGAACGTCTACCCTCTATATGGCCTACATTTCTAACTAACCAAGTTACGCTGCTGGTCTGAATGTCTCCTGTATGTCACCTGTCCCATGAACGTCTACCCTCTATATGGCCTACATTTCTAACCAACCAAGTTTCGCTGCTGGTCTTAAAGGGACACAACCAATGTTCCCTTTGAGATTAGTGGCAAAAGTGGAAAAACTCGTGTGCAAAGTTTCACAGCATCCATTTTTGGCACTATTTTACACAATTTGCAACGGGGTACCTCTATTCTAGGGGTGCGCAACCTGCGGCCGTACGGGGCCGCATGGGGTCGTGAAGGCGAAACATGCGGCCGTGGAAATCTGTTTAAATTATAATAACCTATGGCCGTCAAATATTTATAATTTGGCTTTATATTATCTAAAGTTCTAAATCAAATATCGAATATTCATTTACACTCGTTTGCCCTTGTTATTGTGAAACAAATTACGACTCAGCAGTTGCAAAATAAGCTGCAATATTTGACGATCATATACATACATTGTCGCTAATGAGGGCAGACCATGAAGTTTAGCAGCCTAATATTGATGCGCGCCTAAACAGTGTGATGCGCACATTCAATGTATTGTATTTGCTCTGTGTAACCGTGTAACACGTCGGTCAACTTCAGTGGCTGCTATGGTACACACAAATACCCAGTGTCTCTATCATTCAATAGCTGCTATGGTACACACAAATACCCAGTGTCTCTATCATTTCCCATAACTCACCGCTCTAGTTGAGAACCATGAAATAAGAAAAGAATTTTTCGGCTACGTCATTTTCAGGCATCCTCGAGGCGCTGTTGTTGGAATTCGCAGAAAGTTTTCAGGATTTCGACAAGATCTCAGAAAATATGAGACTCGTTACGTCTCCAGATTTGGTTGAGACAGAGTGTGCGCCGTTGGATGTCAAAATGGAACTGATTGAACTAGAAAATAACGCACAACTTGTGAAGAAATTCGAGGACAAAAACGACCTACTAGAGACAAGGAAAGTAGCTGTGGAGTATCTCAAGCTTCGCAAAATAGCAAGAAACACTCTAGTGCTGTTTGGAAGCACTTACATGTGCGAAGCTTCACTTTCACGAATGAATTATCTCAAGAACAAATATCAAACACGACTGTTGGACACCAATCTTGAGTCAAGAATACGACTGATGATCTCCAGCAATTTTTTCGGACTTTGCGCGACCCTCGGCTAACATCCAAGAGCAAGGCGGGCACTAATTTCTGGACTCTGGACTGCTAAGTTACATGGACAGTGTTAGTGAAGCAGCTTATCACTTATTCAATGATTGTGTTCTCAGTGTATTAACGCCACTTTAAAATATCCTAATGTTGTAAGTATGTGACATGCATGATGTTAGGACACTGTTAGTTTTTTTTTTTTGTTGACAATGTTCAATATAGATTTCTATAGAAAATAAGAAAATATAAATTGAAATGTTTTTGT
This sequence comes from Radix auricularia, assembly GCA_002072015.1. Lineage (NCBI taxonomy): Eukaryota > Metazoa > Mollusca > Gastropoda > Lymnaeidae > Radix > Radix auricularia. The sequence continues at coordinate 182,947 of MUZC01000488.1, forward strand.
TTGCTATGAAGCCCTGTGTTTGCCTACAATACATTACTATGATGACGTCATTATTATCAAGCGTTGAATATTACGAGAGGTAAATTTATAAAGTGATAGGTCCTTTTATCAGTGAACATTTCTTTGGCGGCCTTAACACAAATATTTTTTTAATGCGGCCGTCTGCTCTATGCTGATGTGGTTAGTTGGTCAGATAGCTGCGAGGCCGCCCAGCTTAAAGGGACTATTGGACATAACCCATCTATCTCAACATTATATGCAATAAGTCAGAACCATCCACTGTAGCCATGTAAATTCATATATTTAAAAAGAAAATAAAAGGCCGTTAACCCTTGCCATCCCGTGATGACGTAAACAAGCATCCATTTAACTCAATCTACGGGAGGTTTTATTTTTTGATAGGTCAGAGGTCAAACTCATAGACACGCCAGACAAAATTCAAAAATACAAATCATTTCCCAAAACACATTTTTGGGGTTGGGGGGGGGGTAAATATTAAGTGTAACTAAATTTCCGTGACTGTTATTTGCTCTATATTTATTTGATATCTCTATGTAATAACTCATCATATATCATGCGCGGGGGAGCATGCAACGTATCTACCTACACATATTATAATGAAAATCTTACTTTATCTCTTTTCTTCTCTTGTAGGATTGGTCATTTTTTTATGTAACTGGAAACATTATGGAGATTCTAGTTTCTCACGTTTTTTCTAGTTTGTAATTTTTATGGCTCAAAGGGGGAAGGCATTGTTTCGAACATTGACTAATTGATGTAATTTAGGGCTCTACAATCCAGCGAGGAAAGCCAAGCGTACATGGAGACGGAGCATGTTAGATGAGGCTGGGAGAACTGGGAAGAGCTGGGAAGAATTGAAGCGACTGGCAAGGGACCTTGCACAGTGGCTAGCTTTGACAGAGGCCCTATGTTCCACAGAAACCCAAAGGACAAATGATGATGATGAGGGCTATAAAATGATTTTTTTAAAAAATGATTCGATTAATCCAGGACAACTTTAATTGATTAATCGATTAATTTCGATATATACATATATATTTATACGTATATTTATAACGCATATACACATACATGAATCCTGTTAAGTCTTGATTCATTATTTCGCGAGACCGGGGTAATTCCCTGACTCCCAAATTTTGTGGCGTAGCACAGCCAGTGGCGTCGCTAGGGGGGTGCGGAGGGGGCGGGCCGCCCCGGGTGACACCAACCCTAGTGACGCCTCTGAGCACAGCTACGGACAGAGCTTTACCCGTCAACATGTTGTCACGAGCAGTTTTAACCAGGGCCGCTTTGACCGGAGCCTTTTTGACCAGGGGCCGTTTCGTCGGTGAGCCAGAAGAAATAAGAAACACAAACGCTTTTGTTTTCGTATGCATGTCTAAACAAATAATTATAACACGTGGGAAAAGTATACAAGTGACAACAAAATTATTAATAAATTGGCGACGAAAAAATATCTTCTTAAATGTTAATATAATTTTAATCGATCAAATTGATTTTAATCCATTAAAAATTTAAACGATTAATCTTTTAATTAATCGTTAATTTCCGCGCTATTACAGGAACATTACATTTTTCCCGATTAATGGAACAAATTTGTTTAAATCAACACCACACCTAAACATATACATATATATTATACATACATATAATATATATATATATATATCTTTATTGAGGAATATCCAGCAAACATGGAGGGAGGAATCGACAGGCCCTTAAAGCAGAGAATAATCACCATTATCAGCGCTAGACAGGAAGTGGTAGACAGCTGCGCATGTCTGACAAACACCTAGCAAGATCTGGTTAGGGTAGAAGCCGTGAAAACTAGTTGTTGGTTTCTTGTCGTCTGCCAGGAACAAATACTAGCCAAAACTGGCCAGCACTGGCCAACACTAGCCAACACTGGCCTACACTGGACAACATTGAACAACAATGGCCAACACTGGACGACACTGGCCAACACTGTACAACACTGGCCAACACTGGCCAACACTGTACAACACTGGCCAACACTTGTCAACACTGGCCAACACTGGCCAACACTGGCCAACACTTGTCAACACTGGCCAACACTGGCCATCACTGGCCAACACTGGACAACACTGGACAACACTGGCCAACACTAGCAAACACTAGCCAACACTGGACAACACTGGCCAAAACTGGCCAACACTGGCAAACACTAGCAAACACTGACCAACACTGGTCAGCACTGGAAAACAATGGCAAACACTGGCCAACACTGGCCAACACTTGTCAACACTGGCCAACTTTAGCCAAAATTAGTAAACACTGGCCAACACTGACCAACACTGACCAACACTGGCCAACACTGGCCAACACTTGTCAACAATGGCCAACTTTAGCCAACATTAGTCAACACTAGCCAACACTGACAAACACTGGCCAACACTGGACAACACTGGCCAACACTTGTCAACACTGGCCAACTTAATCTAAAAGTATGCAGGAATAAAATGGCAGCAAATCGTTAGGAAAGATTAACATTCATTTAAAGAGAAACTGTCCTAGGTCCCTTACTATTTTTAATTTATATAAATAATTTACCCAACAATATCTCAACAGGAACAAAATTTAGGTTATATGCTGATTATTATATAATCTATAGAACAATCAAGTCAGAACAAGATAGCAAAATTTTACAAAAAGACTTAGATGAATTAATAAAATGGGAAACTAACTGGAGTATGTCCTTCCACCCAGAAAAATGTCAACTGCTAAGAGTAACAAAGAAAAAGAAGCAAATAAATTCAAAATACTTCATCCATGGAAAAGAACTAACCCAAACTAAAGATGCAAAATACTTAGGAGTCATAATAAATGAGAAACTATCTTGGAATCCCCATGTCATTGAAGTTATTAAAAAAATCAAACAAAACCTTAGGCTTTATAAAACGAAACTTATACAAATGCAACAAAGATATAAAACTAAAATGCTACCTCACCCTGGTGAGACCTATACTAGAATATGCATCTTCTGTATGGGACCCATCCACCAAAGAAAATATTGATAAGTTAGAACAAATCCAAAAAAGAGCTGCCAGATTCATTTCTGGAGGATATTCAAAACTGACAAGAGTAACACCATTAGTTAAATCATTAAATATTGAAACACTAGAGGATAGAATAACAAAAAGTAAATTAGTAATTATACATAAGGCAATTAATTCTAATTTAGAAATACAACACAAAGATAACTTAATACAACCCTCAGATAGACATAAAGATAAAAACACCGTTCTTATTCCATATGCAAGAACAAACACATACAAGTTTTCTTTCTTTCCGTCCGGTATTCGGGCGTGGATTGGGTTGCCTGAAGAAACCAGGAAAGCCAACACTTTATCATCATTTAAAACTCAAATGACAATACAGGACTAAACACAAACCATAGAAATACGTAGGACGCAATAATCTTACGTACAGAAGGAGCGTCTGTAACATATAAGATACGATAAAAAAAAATTAAAATTGATATATTTAAAATAAAAAAGCATTAAAAAATAAAATGAGCGGAAAATTTGATATTTAAATTTTAATTCACAAAGCTGATATTGAAGCCGATTTGACCTGATTGTCATGGAGTAAATATTTATTTAGATTGGACAATAATGTATTATAGTCAATTTATTGAGTACATTTAAAGCTGTATTAAATTAGTACTTTAACCCTTTGTATCACACATTTGGCTTGATTCAATACACACTTTTGTTTTTCTACTTTAACCCTTTGTATCACACATTTGGCTTGATTCAATATACAAATTTGTTTTTCTACTTTAACCCTTTGTATCACTCATTTGCCTTGATTCAATACACACGTTTGTTTTTGTTCTTTAACCCTTTGTATACCACATTTGGCTTGATTCAATATACACGTTTGTTTTTGTACTTTAACCCTTTGTATCACACATTTGGCTTGATTCAATACACACGTTTGTTTTTGTACTTTAACCCTTTGTATCAGACATTTGGCTTGATTTCATACGCACGTTTGTTTTTCTACTTTAACACTTTGTATCACACATTTGGCTTGATTCAATACACACGTTTGTTTTTCTACTTTAACCCTTTGTATCACACATTTGGCTTGATTCAATGATTCAATACACACGTTTGTTTTTCTACTTTAACCCTTTGTATCACACATTTGGCTTGATTCAATACACACGCTTGTTTTTGCAACTCCGTGATAAAAATTCAAAAAGGGGTAAATTAAAACAAATATAATAAAGAAAATCTTTAAAAATGAAGTAAAATGTAAACTCTTGATTACAGTAATTTCTCCTTATTTCTTCTTCTTTCTTTCATTCCACGTTCTGTCATCCAAGCTACTTCAAAAAATCCAAACGATCGTTCTGTCATCCAAGCTACTTTAACCAATAGAAACGATCGTTCTGTCATCCAAGCTACTTCAACCAAATAAAAACGATCGTTCAGTCATCCAAGCTACTTCAACCAATCCAAACGATCGTTCTGTCATCCAAGCTACTTCAACCAATCCAAACAATCGTTCTGTCATCCATTCTACTTCAACCAATCAAAACGATCGTTCTGTCATCCATTCTACTTCAACGAATCAAAACGATCGTTCTGTCATCCATTCTACTTCAACCAATCCAAACAATCGTTCTGTCATCCATTCTACTTCAACCAATCCAAACGATCGTTCTGTCATCCAAGCTACTTCAACCAATCCAAAAAATCGTTCTGTCATCTAAACTACTTCAACCAATCAAAACGATCGTTCTGTCATCCAAGCTACTTCAACCAATCCAAACGATCGTTCTGTCACCCAAGCTACTTCAACCAATCAAAACGATCGTTCTGTCATCCAAGTTACTTCAACTAATCCAAACGATCTTTCTGTCATCCAAGCTACTTCAACCAATCCAAACGATCGTTCTGTCATCCAAGCTACTTCAACCTATCCAAACGATCTTTATGTAATCCAAGCTACTTCAACCAATCCAAACGATCTATCTGTCATCCAAGCTACTTCAACCAATCCAAACGATCGTTCTGTCATCCAAGCTACTTCAACCTATCCAAACGATCTTTATGTCATCCAAGCTACTTCAACCAATCCAAACGATCGTTCTGTCATCCAAGCTACTTCAACCAATCCAAACAATCGTTCTGTCATCCAAGCTACTTCAACCTATCCAAACAATCGTTCTGTCATCCAAGCTTCTTCAACCAATCTAAACGATCGTTATGTCATCCAAGCTACTTCAACAAATCCAAACGATCGTTCTGTCATCCAAGCTACTTCAACCAATCCAAACGATCTTTCTGTCATCCAAGCTACTTCAACTAATCCAAACGACCGTTCTGTCATCCAAGCTACTTCAACCAATCCAAACGATCGTTCTGTCATCCAAGCTACTTCAACCAATCCAAACGATCGTTCTGTCATCCAAGCTACTTCAACCAATCAAAACAATCGTTCTGTCATCCAAGCTTTTTCAACCAATCCAAACGATCTTTCTGTCATCCAAGCTACTTCAACCAATCAAAACGATCTTTCTGTCATCCAAGCTACTTCAACCAATCCAAACAATCGTTCTGTCATCCAAGCTACTTCAACCAATCCAAACTATCGTTCTGTCATCCAAGCTACTTCAATAAATACAAACGACCGTTCTGTCATCCAAACTACTTCAACCAATCCAAACGATCTTTCTGTCATCCAAGCTACTTCAACCAATCCAAACTATCTTTCTGTCATCCATTCTACTTCATCCAATCCAAACGACCGTTCTGTCATCCAAGCTACTTCAACCAATCCAAAAGATCTTTCTGTCATCCAAGCTACTTCAACCAATAGAAACGATCGTTCTGTCATCCAAGCTACTTCAACCAAATAAAAACGATCGTTCAGTCATCCAAGCTACTTCAACCAATCCAAACGATCGTTCTGTCATCTAAGCTACTTCAAACAATCAAAACGATCGTTCTGTCATCCAAGCTACTTCAACCAATCCAAACGATCGTTCAGTAATCCAGCTACTTCAACCAATCCAAACGATCGTTCTGTCATCCAAGCTACTTCAACCAATCCAAACAATCGTTCTGTCATCCAAGCTTTTTCAACCAATCCAAACGATCTTTCTGTCATCCAAGCTACTTCAACCAATCAAAACGATCTTTCTGTCATCCAAGCTACTTTAACCAATCCAAACTGTCTTTCCTTTACTCAAGCTACTTCAACCAATCCAAACAATCGTTCTGTCATCCAAGCTACTTCAACCAATCCAAACGATCGTTCTGTCATCTAAGCTACTTCAACCAATCCAAACGATCTTTCTGTGATTCAATCTACTTCAACCAATCCAAACGATCGCTCTGTCATCCAAGCTACTTCAATCAATCCAAACAATCTTTCTGTCATCCAAGCTTCTTCAACCAATATAAACTATCTTTCTGTCATCCAAGCTACTTCAACCAATAGAAACGATCTTTTTGTCATCTAAGCGACTTCAACCAATCCAAACGATCGTTCTGTCATCCAAGCTACTTCAACCAATCCAAACAATCGTTCTGTCATCCAAGCTTTTTCAACCAATCCAAACGATCTTTCTGTCATCCAAGCTACTTCAACCAATCAAAACGATCGTTCTGTCATTCAAGCTACTTCAACCAATCCAAACGATCGTTCTGTCACCCAAGCTACTTCAACCAATCAAAACGATCGTTCTGTCATCCAAGTTACTTCAACTAATCCAAACGATCTTTCTGTCATCCAAGCTACTTCAACCAATCCAAACGATCGTTCTGTCATCCAAGCTACTTCAACCAATCCAAACAATCGTTCTGTCATCCAAGCTTCTTCAACCAATCTAAACGATCGTTATGTCATCCAAGCTACTTCAACAAATCCAAACGATCGTTCTGTTATCCAAGCTACTTTAACCAATCCAAACGATCGTTTTGTCATCCAAGCTACTTCAACCAATCCAAACGATCTTTCTGTCATCCAAGCTACTTCAACTAATCCGAACGACCGTTCTGTCATCCAAGCTACTTCAACCAATCCAAACGATCGTTCTGTCATCCAAGCTACTTCAACCAATCCAAACGATCGTTCTGTCATCCAAGCTACTTCAACTAATCCAAACGACCGTTCTGTCATCCAAGCTACTTCATCCAATCCAAACGACCGTTCTGTCATCCAAGCTACTTCAACCAATCCAAACGATCTTTCTGTCATCCAAGCTACTTCATCCAATCCAAACGATCGTTCTGTCATCCAAGCTACTTTAACCAATCCAAACGATCGTTTTGTCATCCAAGCTACTTCAACCAATCCAAACGATCGTTCTGTCATCCAAGCTACTTCAACTAATCCAAACGACCGTTCTGTCATCCAAGCTATTTCAACCAATCCAAACAATCGTTCTGTCATCCAAGCTTTTTCAACCAATCCAAACGATCTTTCTGTCATCCAAGCTACTTCAACCAATCAAAACGATCTTTCTGTCATCCAAGCTTTTTCAACCAATCCAAACTGTCTTTCCTTTATTCAAGCTACTTCAACCAATCCAAACAATCGTTCTGTCATCCAAGCTACTTCAACCAATCCAAACAATCGTTCTGTCATCCAAGCTACTTCAACCAATCCAAACGATCGTTCTGTCATCTAAGCTACTTCAACCAATCCAAACGATCTTTCTGTCATTCAATCTTCTTCAACCAATTCAAACGATCGCTCTGTCATCCAGCTACTTCAACCAATCCAAACGATCTTTCTGTCATTTAAGCTACTTCAACCAATCCAAACGATCTTTCTGGCATCCAGCTACCTCAATAAATCTAAACCATGACAACAAATGATGTGAAACCCATTCTCTGTCTCTTTCTCTCTAGATATGTTTCATAGTATATAGTAGATCACTTTAATTCAATTATGTACATAAACTCAAAACTTCAAACAGCGAGCCTGTTATCTTACTATCTGAGGTATATTCCACTAAATGACTACAGAGTGTATTCCACTAAATGACTACAGAGTGTATCTGTTGTACACCATTTCATTTCTCTTACACTACTTTAAAATAAGCAATGTGCATGGTATCAAGCCCACAATTTTAAAAACAAAACAAAAAAAAAACAAAAAAAAAAAAAAAAAAAAAAAAAAAAAAGGTTTACGCCGGTCTCCCCCCCGATAAAAGTTACCATTCATAAATAACGTTTTCATGATCATGTAAAAAACAACAACAACAAAACAAAAGCAGCAACAAAAAAAAAATAATAATAAAAAATAAAAAATAAAAAATCCCAACAAAACAAGGCTTCCGACAGGAGAAGAAACTTTTATCCGGTGCAACCGCCCATGCACTTCCGTGTATGTGCCCATGTTATGTCGTAATGGGTCGCCTCGTATGACATGCAGATTTATCATAGCCTCCGCTGTCCTGGCTTGTGAGCGAACGCTGGTCCGACTAAGAGACAAATCTATTTAATCTGGCTAAAGGCACGCAGCCACCAGCCGCCGATACCTTCCATAATATTATTTCCCTTGTCAGTCGGCTCAGAGGTTGTGTCTCGAACAGGAACGTGCTCACTCGCAGAAGTTTTGGGTGGAACAAGGTTAACATTTCACGAGTCCTTTTAATCAACGTGTGTTGTCCTTTCGTAATGAATTGAATTGCGATCCCTGTTTTTTTTAGTTACGTTACGACCCTGACCCCTAACTGATTCAGATCTAGTTGGCTAGATGACCCCTGACCCCAAACTGATTCAGATCTAGTTGGCTAGATGACCCCTGACCCCAAACTGATTCAGATCTAGTTGGCTAGAAAACTGACCCCAAACTAATTCAGATCTAGTTGGCTAGAACACTGACCCCTAACTGGTTCAGATCTAGTTAGCTAGATGACCCCTGACCCCAAACTGATTTAGATCTAGTTGGCTAGAACACTGATCCCAAACTAATTCAGATCTAGTTGGCTAGAACACTGACCCCTAACTGATTCAGATCTAGTTAGCTAGATGACCCATGACCCCAAACTGATTTAGATCTAGTTGGCTAGAAGAAATCTGACCCCAAACTGATTAAGATCTAGTTGGCTAGATGACCCCTGACCCCAAACTGATTTAGATCTAGTTGGCTAGAAGAAATCTGACACCAAACTTATTCAGATCTAGTTAGCTAGATGACCCCTGACCCCAAACTGATTTAGATCTAGTTGGCTTGAAGAAATCTGACCCCAAACTGATTCAGATCTAGTTAGCTAGATGACCCCTGACCACAAACTGATTTAGATCTAGTTGGCTAGATTACTGACCCAAAACTGATTCAGATCTAGTTGGCTAGAACACTGACCCCAAACTTATTCAGATCTAGTTGGCTAGAACACTGACCCCAAACTAATTCAGATCTAGTTGGCTAGAACACTGACCCCTAACTGATTCAGATCTAGTTAACTAGATGACCCCTGACCCCAAACTGAATCAGATCTAGTTGGCTAGAACACTGACCCCAAACTGATTCAGATCTAGTTGGCTAGAACACTGACCCCAAACTGATTCAGATCTAGTTGGCTATAACACTGACCCCAAACTAATTCAGATCTAGTTGGCTAGAACACTGACCCCTATCTGGTTCAGATCTAGTTAGCTAGATGACCCCTGACCCCAAACTGATTTAGATCTAGTTGGCTAGAACACTGACACCAAACTAATTCAGATCTAGTTGGCTAGAACACTGACCCCTAACTGATTCAGATCTAGTTAGCTAGATGACCCCTGACCCCAAACTGATTCAGATCTAGTTGGCTAGATGACCCCTGACCCCAAACTGAATAATATCTAGTTGGCTAGATGAACCCTGACCCCAAACTGATTCAGATCTAGTTGGCTAGATGAACCCTGAACCCAAACTGATTCAGATCTAGTTGGCTAGAACACTGACCCCAAACTCATTCACATCTAGTTGGCTAGAAGAACCCTGGCCCCAAACTGATTCAGATCTAGTTGGCCAGAAGAACCCTGACCCCAAACTGATTCAGATCAATTGGGCTAGAAGAACCCTGACCCCAAACTGATTCAGATCTAGTTGGCCAGAAGAAACCTGACCCCAAACTGATTCAAATCTAGTTGGCTAGAACACTGACCCCAAACTGATTCAGATCTAGTTGGCTAGAACACTGACCTAAAACTGATTCAGATCTAGTTGGCTAGAACACTGACCCCAAACTGATTCAGATCTAGTTGGCTAGAACACTGACCTAAAACTAATTCAGATCTAGTTGGCTAGAACACTGACCCCTAACTGGTTCGGATCGAGTTAGCTAGATGACCCCTGACCCCAAACTGATTTAGATCTAGTTGGCTAGAACACTGACCCCAAACTAATTCAGATCTAGTTGGCTAGAACAGTGACCCCTAACTGATTCAGATCTAGTTGGCCAGATGAACCCTGACCCCAAACTGATTCAGATCTAGTTAGCTAGCACGAAATGAAGTGGTAGGTGACGACACAACTGCTCTTTAACGCCGTGAAAGTAGAGTCTAATTTCTAAACCAAACCACTGGATATCAACCGATACCCTTGTGGTGGAAAAACGCATTTCGTGGGAAATTTTATACAACTGAATGATCTGAATAAAATCAGATTTGAATATAATTTAAAATTCATCGAAACGTTTACGAACACAAGGTCATAGGATCATTAGGATGTAAATCGTTTACGGCAACTTTTGCCCTTCAATCACACATGAACTTGAACTGTCGACATTGCATCTTTGCCGCCGAAAACAGGACATCTTCTTTAGGCTTTGTACGTCACACGCAAATGACACAAATGACACAAAAGTATAGTGAGATAAAATGGAAAGCAGTAAATAATGGCAAAGACTCAGCATTAGGTTAAAAGCCAAAACAACTAATTTGATATAAACGGGCAAGTTTTCACCCGACACAGACACACCCATCGACACCACCTTGGTACATCTGAGAATGTGTATTACTCCCTTGTGTAGGACACCCCCTTAGTACGCCTCTGAGAATGTGTATTACTCCCTTGTGTAGGACACCCCCTTGGTACGCCTCTGAGAATGTGTATTACTCCCTTGTGTAGGACACCCCCTTGGAACGCCTCTGAGAATGTATATTACTCCCTTGTGTAGGACACCCACTTAGAACACCTCTGAGAATGTGTATTACTCCCTTGTGTAGGAATTGGAATGGGGAAAGAACTATTTCCTCAAATAGAAAAATTTAATTTATTTTGGAGGGTTTGAAGTCTTCAACTCATCTGAAGATTTGTGGTTATCCCTAACCCTAACCCTAACCCTGAAGATTTGTGGTGCATGTGTAACACATCAAGTCTAATTTGAGCTGCCCTAACCCTAACCCTAACCCTGAAGATTTGTGGTGCATGTGTAACACATCAAGTCTAATTTTAGCTGCTCTAACCCTAACCCTAAACCTAACACATCAAGTCTAATTTGAGCTGCCCCAACCCTAACCCTAACCCTGAAGATTTGTGGTGCATGTGTAACACATCAAGTCTAATTTGAATTGTCCTAACCCTAACCCTTAACCTAACACATCAAGTCTAATTTGAGCTGCCCTAACCCTAACCCTAAACCTAACACATCAAGTCTAATTTGAGCTGCCCTAACCCTAACCCTAACCCTGAAGATTTGTGGAGCATGTGTAACACATCAAGTCAAATTTGAGCTGCCCTAACCCTAATCCTAACCCTTAACCTAACACATCAAGGCTAATTTGAGTGGCCCTACCAAAGTAAGGATCTGGATTTTATGTAACTGTTTCCGTTTAATTACTTAATTATAATAATCCATTAAAAATTCTACTTATTTCTTCAAATTAATATGTCGACTTCCAATTCTACATATCATTTTTCTACATATCATTTTTTCTACTCATCAATTTTTCTACATATCATTTTTTTCTACATATCATTTTTTCTACATATCATTCTTTCTACATATCATTTTTTCTACATATCATTTTTTCTACACATCAATTTTTCTACATATCATTTTTTCTAATATCATTCTTTCTACATATCATTTTTTCTACTTATCGTTCTTTCTACATTTCATTTCTTTAGAATCCTAAAACCTTTATATTTTACACCGGTGTTGAGCTCAAAATGATAGGGGAAACGTTGGCTATTTCAATGGAAACAATGAAAAATAATTGTTTATGAAAAATATGTTGCAAAATGTGTTTTTTTACCATTGAAATCAAATTCTTAAACTATTTATTCTCGATTAAAAAAATAACAATGCTGTGAACATTTTTATTTAGCGTAGAGAAACATATCGGAATTTTTTTTTTTTAAAAGTTATTTTGTTTTCATTTGTCTGTTGAAGACATCGTTGTTTCGGTTTTTTTTTATCCCTTTTTTTTAAATCAATGATACAATTTTAACGAGATCTGTGTTTCATTTTCAAAACAAGTAATACAAGCTCGAATGAGTAGTTAAGGATATTTTCCAACAAAGAATTTCTGATTTTTTAAATTCAATTGGATTCATTCTAGATTACATTAAAAGTAATTTCAAATCAGTAATAGTAATTGAGAAACTAAACACCATATGACGTCATATCCCCTCGCGCTACATCACACCAAGAATATGTCAATATAATGCGCACTGCGCAACATCTAACATTAGCATTCACGAAACGGGAGAGCACCATAAACTATAATTCTAGATTACATTAAAAGTCATTTCAAATCAATAATTTTAATACTAAACAAAACAATGATTTCAAAAATTGTTCCTAAAATTACGGGAGTCGAACGAAAGTAATTTATTTAAAATTTCATTCTCCAACATTGTTCTAAATATCATTAGCTATTGTTTGGCTTTTTTTTCAATCCGTTAGATGTTATGGTTGTTTAGAAATTGACAAAATACTGATATTTTTTCGTTTTTATTTAAATTTTCCAGGAAGTCCAGTAAATCTTTTCGGTAAATTTTTGGGCCTTGCACATCTTTAAGACATCCTTTACAACGAAACTACTGGTTAACACTTGTACATATGACAGCGTTAGCAGAAGGAGAGGGTTTACACATTTCACAAATAATAAGTCGCACAATAATCTCTTTGGTCCAACTTTCCCATCAACGTTGGATTTTCCTGAAATTATATAAATAGTTCCTCCTTCTTCGGAAACAAGAAAAACTGACATAATTTTTAATTTTGTTCTTGTTAACAGTACAGATTTTTACCTTTGGGAGCATAGTCTTAGTATTAATAGTCTGCAGTATATTCAAAACAAAATATTCAAACTAGATAATATAATAGAGACTTTCATTTTTTAAAATATTAAGTAGATGCCTTTTTTAAATTAAGAAAAAATAAATACGACCCCCCCCCGTGTGGCATACACCGCAGACTTTCTCATAGACAGTGCGAAGAAAGTGGGGGAAACAACGGACACAAACTACGAAACGAAGATGTGAGAGCAAAGCGAGTGAACGTCGGGTGGTGGGGGCGACGACGCTTTGTTGAAATCGAGACATGAGCTGTGCTGCCAACTATTTGCCCCCCCCCCCAACCCTGAATCAACCTTGCTTGCAAACCATAAACTGTGATTGGCCGACCCTAGCGAGAGTTATTCCTCATGTTTCCTTGCACTCGTCTTGTGCTTGTTTTGGTATTAAATATATATAGATTGTGACATTTTAACAATACAAGGAGTTTTCCTAAAACTCACAGTACAAGCTTCTGTGACGTACGGGCGCACTCGAGTGCGAAGACCTTAGGTAAGTTGATCACACCAATGTTGATGGCACGTCGTAAAATACGTTTTACTGAGCATGCCACAGACGTGTTGCAAGTGATTTGATTGGCTGGTTATTGTGGGGTATAGAGTATCACCTTCGAGCAGTAGAGTACCGCAGGGTTGTTCTCCTTTGTCTTGTCTTATCCATACAGACCATGTCGGTCTGTTGGCAAGTGAGAGAGCGGTCACAGCCACAGCAATGAGGGTTCCGCCCCTTACCCAGCCACTTATGTTTCCCTTGTTAGGGCTGGGTTCCCCTTCTAAGCCGGATGGGCTCGTGGGACACCCTCGGCCCCGGGAACAAATCCCTGGCCTTTCAGAGTTTCGAGCAAGTGACATAGGTACGCCAGCCGAACGCGCATGCCGCTCGACCACCGTGTCTTCTGGAGCATCGATCTCATGACCTCTTCCAATTTCTAAACATCATCCCTGGTTATTTTAAACTCTAACTTTCGCCTACAGACTGCACATTTGAGAGCGCGTGTTTAGAATATAAATTGATCGCTAGCTAATAAATGTCTTTCAAATGGTGTAATTTTTTCAGAATCCGTGTGTTCAGCAAAAACTTTAGCAAATCACTTAATGTCAAATCACTTAATGTCAAATCACTTAATGTCAAATCACTTAATGTCAAATCACTTAATGTCAAATCACTTAATGTCAAATTGAATTTAAAAGTTTTCAATTCTATAGCACACCCATGAAACCCGTATAATTAAAATTATTTTTTTAAAATTATGTTTTTTTTTTTTTTTTTAATTACTAAATTAACATTTTCTTCTTTTTTCCATGGTATATTTTCATTATTTAGATTACTCCCATCTAATTTCTAGGAAATTCTACCTGTGTAGTTCGTCTTGCTTCTATCTTCGTAATTGCGTGTGTATTTACTTGCGTGAGACTTTGCGCCTGCCGCTGTGAATCTGTGTATATATTTTAAACAGAAATTATCTTATTAAAAAGATATCTATTTATGTGTTCATTAATGAAATAAACTTCAAAATGTCTTTTAAAAAATTTAACCTCCTGCCACCACCCCCCCCCCCCCCCCCCCTCCCCAAACGGTGGGGCCGAAAAAAAAAACTTCCCAAGGGAATTTTTTAAGGGGGGGGAACGAAAACNCGGTTCTGGTAGAACAGAGCTGTGTGCGGGGGGGGGGGGGGGGAAGGGGGGGATTTTTCTTCTGTAGACAACTGTCAACGGCATGCAGAAGACGAATATCGACAGGCCAATCGTGACCTGGTTAGCCAAACTACTTCTGGGGAAACATTAACAGAATGAGAAAAAGCATGTTGATCTTTGATGGATGATCTTTGCTTGGCGATCATGGAGTCCAGTGAATCATTCAACACCCGGATTACCCCATACAGGATCAAGGATTACCACATACAGGATCAAGGATTACCCCATACAGGATCAAGGATTACCCCATACAGGATCAATTATTACCACATACAGGATCAAGGATTACCCCATACAGGATCAAGGGTTACCCCATACAGGATCAATTATTACCCCATACAGGATCAATGATTACCCCATACAGGATCAATTATTACCCCATACAGGATCAAGGATTACCCCATAGAGGATCAAGGATTACCCCATACAGGATCAAGGATTACCCCATACAGGATCAAGGATTACCCCATACAGGATAAGGGATTACGCCATACAGGATCAAGGATTACCCCATACAGGATCAAGGATTACCCCATACAGGATCAAGGATTACCACATACAGGATCAAGGATTACCACATACAGGATCAAGGATTACCCCATACAGGATCAAGGATTACCCCAAACAGGATAAAAGATTACCCCAATTAGGTTCAAGGATCATGGTCGGAGATCCTCGAGAATTTTCGCCTCGTTTTCGGGTAAAAGGCCGTATCGAGTATAAAACATGGGGCCGCGGTGGTCGAGTGGCAAGCGCGCTCGGCGGTCGTTCCGATGGTCACGAGCTTGAATCCATGGGAAGCCAAGGACATGTTCCCTGGGCCTAGGGCGTACCACCCAGCTCCAAATGGTGAAAAACGGCGGCGTAATGTGACTTAATTTAATATTTCTTTGTATAAGATGTTTTACAGCTGCGGAAATAAACCTTTAGTTTATCAATTAAACGTAAAAATTTGTATCGATTAAAATTATTTTAATCGATAAAATAGCAAATTAAATGAAAGGAGGTGTTTTAAGCAATTTTTGCGATGTATTAGATTTTTAAAAAAATATTAATAATTAATAATAGTTAACTTTCTTAAAGTACTAACTTATCAATTAAAAAAATGTCTAAACTGGAAACTTTAAAATAAGCTCTTGATATAATGAAAATGATAGTTCCACGAAAACACCCTATTGTTGACTTCCTTTGGTGGATGCCCTGAAAACGATGACAAAAGTAATTCAACCGTCTTCCAATCGTCTGTAGTCGGTTACTCCCTAACCCTAACCCTAACCCCTAACCCTAACCCTACTCTTTGGTGGATGCCCTGAAAACGATGACTAAAGTAATTCAACCGTCTGCCAATCGTTTGTAGTCTGTCTACTCCCGTAAGACAAAACTAGGCTCAATTAACTGGACGGTGGACTTAACAAGGTCGGTCTGGTGAGACGAGATGTCAATATGGCGGAGGAAGATGCCAGTCACAGGAGGTAAGTAGGTCGACAACCACCCACGTGCTACTGACTAAAGTAGGTTAAAAAATGACAATTAAGTTTCATTTACGCAATCATTTATAATTCAAATCCAGATAATTTGTCTGAGGATTAAAAGAATCCTTTCACATTCACCGTTAGCGTGTAAAGAAAGTGCAGGGTGAACTGGTTAGATTTGTCTGATGACAATTAACCGCCTTTGCCTGGATAATCAGATCAGTTTCACCAACCACCCCACCAACCACCCCAATAACCAACCCACCAACCACCCCACCAACCA
>MUZC01000488.1:221949-234278 GCA_002072015.1 Radix auricularia
CACCACCAAACTACACTCCGCCCTCTCCTGCACCACCACCAAACTACACTCCGCCCTCTCCTACACCACCACCAAACTACACTCCGCCCTCTCCTACACCACCACCACCAAACTATACTCCACGCTCTCCTACACCACCAAACAACACTCCACCCTCTCCTACACCACCAAACTACACTCCGCCCTCTCCTACACCACCAAACTACACTCCGCCCTCTCCTACACTACCAAACTACACTCCGCCCTCTCCGACACCACAAAACTACACTCCGCCCTCTCCTACACCACCAAACTACACTCCACCCTCTCCTACACCACTAATCTCTACATCGCCATTGCCTGCACCATTTGCAGCCAGACCACCATTCCCCACACCACCATTCCCCACACCACCATTCCCCACACCACCAATCCCCACATCACCATTCCCCATATCACAATTTCCCCCCATCACCAGTACCCTCATCACCAGCAGTCATACCACCATTCCCCATACCACCATTTCCCACACCACCATTCCCTACACCACCATTCCCCACACCACCAATCCCTACATCACCATTCCCCACACCACCAATCCCCACATCACCATTCCCCACACCACCAATCCCCACATCACCATTCCCCACACCACCAATCCCCACACCACCATTCCCCACACCACCATTCCCCACACAACCAGCAGCATGAACACTATTCCCCACACCATAACACCTCACCCACTGACAAACACAAACAGACACAAACACACACAAAAACACACAAAAA
The DNA here is from genome assembly GCA_002072015.1 of Radix auricularia. Classification (NCBI taxonomy): domain Eukaryota; kingdom Metazoa; phylum Mollusca; class Gastropoda; family Lymnaeidae; genus Radix; species Radix auricularia. The sequence continues at coordinate 222,718 of MUZC01000488.1, forward strand.
CACATTATGGAGCATTTATTTATCCCTAAGCTAAAACAGATTTGATAATTTAATTTCAGGAGAAGACCGTAAATCCCCGAATATCCACGCAGGAATTCCATTTGAACAGGACTTTGTTAGGCTCCGGCAGGATCTTTGCCGTCTGTGGGGCTTCTGTTGAACCCAAAACTCGTTAAATCCAGGGAGTCCAAGATAGAAATATAGAAATTTTGTGTGTACAGAGATGATTTGTGTCATGTAATATGTACAGAGATGGTTTGTGTCATGTAATGTGTACAGAGATGGTTTGTGTCCTGTAATATGTACAGAGATGGTTTGTGTCATGTCATGTGTACAGAGATGGTTTGTGTCATGTAATATGTACAGAGATGGTTTGTGTCATGTTATGTGTACAGAGATGGTTTGTGTCATGTAATATGTACAGAGATGGTTTGTGTCATGTAATATGTACAGAGATGGCTTGTGCCTTGTAATGTACATAGATGTGGTTGTCACTGACTGAAGACTAAATAAACATCCTGAAGTTAATTTTACAGAACACATGACTAGAGATCCATCCACCCATAACTGTGAAAGTCAACGTTTGTTCCAGTGAGGTAAATAAACCCAGATATACCCAGATAGACCCAAATAGACCCAGATAGACCCAGATTAACCAAGGCACCGATGACCGAATCCTGTATCGATGCTGATGACTAAAGTGATGACACTATCACGTGATTTTCATTTCCTGATGCTGGTACAGGGAGAGCCAGGTCTTCGTTTAATTACATCAGTGTATTTGACAGGTCTTCGTTTGATTACATCATTATATTTGAGAGGTCTTTGTTTAATTACTTCAGTATAATTGACAGGTCTTTGTTTAATTACATCAGCATAATTGACAGGTCTTCGTTTGATTACTTCAGTATATTTGACAGGTCTTTGTTTAATTACATCAGTATATTTGACAGGTCTTCGTTTGATTATATCAGTATATGTGACAGGTCTTTGATAAAATCAGTATAATTGACAGGTCTTTGAGAACATCAGTATATTTGACAGGTCTTTGATAACATCAGTATATTTGACAGGTCATTGATAACATCAGTATATTTGACAGGTCTTTGATAACATCAGTATATTTGAAAGGTCTTTGATAACATCAGTATATTTGAAGTCTCAACATTCTTTCAGAGAGACGGCAGCAAGTATTTGTGAGCTTTGTATACAGAGAAAATCATTGGCTTGAAGGAACTGTAACAAAAAAAGTAAGACATCTACTGACAAACAACATTTTTTCTATTTTAAGACATAGATCTAAAGCCAAAACAATATCTTATGTGTCATAGAAGCTTCTTCTATCTATAAAATAATAGCGGCCCATGATATTAATTGTATTCATTTGGAAATCTAAATTATTTGTAAAAATCACATAAATGAAATGAAATGATCCCTTAAAGACCATGAAAGTCAATGGGAGCAAGTGAAGTAGCGTTCACAAGTTTTATTGACCACTAACGAGCAGGGGATTGTGTGGTTAGCACAATGCCCAGGGGGCCTTGCCAGGTCCGCGGTTTTGAGCCCGCGACACGGGTTCTTGCTGCGGATCGGTAGTCCAGCCCGCTACAACTTAGACCACCGCGCCCCCTAAAAATCACATAAGCTTTTTACAAAACTCTATTTGAACACGATCTTCAAAAACATGGCAGACTGCAGCTGTACTTATGATAACAACCAGTTAACATTATAAAAATGCTTTTTGTTCAAGTTACAGAAACGCCGAGAGAGGTGGGGGGGGGGGGTTCTGTGGAAGAAATGACAAGGGTTCACCTCCACCTGGCCCACATGACGCTACGCAGGCTTTTATTGCCCATTACAGCTACATGTAAACATTGAAGGCACAGCTTATTTTGTTGGGGACTTTCAGTGGCCGAGATACTCACAGCGCATTTTTAGTGTAAACGCACGCATTACTTTCTGCAGCTTTCAGTTCAGTGTTGATCAGGGATTCTCCAAAAAACAAGAACAACAAAAAAGTGAACTTTCAGCTTGAGCTGTTTTGAAATTTTAGTATGTAAATATAAACCCAGAAAACAAGTTTAACCTGAATTTCAAGATCACATCGGACAAAGGGAATCAGTCGATTCCGACAAACAGCCGGACAAACAGCCGGACAAACAGCCGGACAAACCCGAACTGATAGATTAACAGGAGAAGCTAGACTCCCGTGGACTCATAGACTGACAGACAAACCAAACAAACTGAGTTTAGAGTTGAACCCAATCTCCCAAAGTAACAATGGAACATCTTACGCTAACCCTAACACTTACCCTAACCCTTACCCTAACCCTAACCCAATCTCCCAAAGTAACAATGGAACATCTTATTTCAAATCAATTGTCTGGTGGTGATCATGTTTTCTTGTGCTACCCGTGAACATGTTTAGAGCGAAATGCTTTGATTTCATTGTAAAACAACCTTCCCACACATTACATTCCTGAATGCGCGCGTGTGAGTGTAAGAATATAAAACTTGATAAAATCCCGATCACTTATTGTTCTTCATCTGACGCAACTTTTTGAGATGAGAAAGTCTAACAAACCACTAAAATAAACACTTAATCTGCCACAACTAAAATACACACTAATCTGCCACAACTAAAATAGACACTAACTAATCTGCCACAGCTAAAATACACACAAATCTGCCACAGCTAAAATACATACTACTCTGTCACAGCTAAAATACACACTAATCTGCCACAGCTAAAATACACACTACTCTGTCACAGCTAAAATACACACTAATCTGCCACAGCTCAAATACACACTAATCTGCCACCGCTAAAATACACACTAATCTGCCACCGCTAAAATACACACTAATATGCCACAGCTAAAATAAACACTTAATCTGCCACAGCTAAAATAAACAATTAATCTGTCACAGCTAAAATACACACTGATCTGCCACAGCTAAAATACACACTAATCTGCCACAGCTAAAATACACACTAATCTGCCACAGCTAAAATACACACTAATCTGCCACAGCTAAAATATACACTAATCTGCCACAGCTAAAATACACACTAATCTGCCACAGCTAAAATACACACTAATCTGCCACAGCTAAAATACACACTAATCTGCCGCAGCTAAAATACACACTAATCTGCCACAGCTAAAATACACACTAGTCTGCCACAGCTAAAATACACACTAATCTGCCACAGCTAAAATACACACTAATCTGCCACATCTAAAATACACACTAATCTGCCACAGCTAAAATACACACTAATCTGCCACAGCTAAAATACACACTAATCTGCCACAGCTAAAATACACACTTAATCTGCCACGGCTAAAATACACGCTAATCTGCCCCAGCTATAATACACACTAGTCTGCCACACCGAGCTGTTTTCAATAGCCACGCTAAATAAAAATTCCCTAAAATCTTTTCACTAATTCTCTGAAACAATTGAAGTGCTCAACTCGTTATTCTGTGTCTTGTCTAAAAGCTTTGCCTTGTCGTGGCACATGTTTGATGGGTTTTATTATTTTCTATACACAAATAACATGCTTTAATTCCACACACTTTTTTTTTTTTGGAATAAAGGCGAATAACAGAAACGTTTTCTGAATGCATGCGTAAAATTCCAGAGATTGTAGATCAGAGATGTGATTAATTTCCACGTAGTCGAATACCGCCTTGGTATCCCGTAAAAACCCGCAAGACGATACCGTTTATCAGCGAATGTACGCAGTAACAGCGAGTGTTAAAGACAGATCTGAAGTCCTCAGCCGGCGACCCGTATGCTGACAACGTTTGGATCGAATCTCACCCCCTTGTTTAGATGGTAGTATCTTACAAATCTGTCTGTGTTATAATGGAGAGTGCGTCTCCAACTGTCACCATGTGGTAGCTCATAGGGTAGGTCTCAAACTTTGTGTGGCAGTTCATAGAGTAGGTCTCAAACTTTCAAACTGTGGTAGCCCACAGGGTAGGTCTCAAACTGTCACCCTTGGGTAGCTCATACGGTAGGTCTCAAACTTTCAACCCGTGGTAGCTCATAGAGTAGGTCTCAAACTTTCAACCCGTGGTTGCTCATAGAGCAGGTCTCAAACTTTCAACCCGTGGTAGCTCATACAGAAAGTCTCAAATTTTCAACCCGTGGTAGCTCATAGAGCAGGTCTCACTTTTTTAACCCGTGGTAGCTCACAGGTTTCATAACCTTTGATGACGTCAGGCTGATCGTGTCTGGGATATGTAAATATAACTGGGCCATTGTTGAGAGAGTTGTATGGAATTCAGCTAAACGAAATCGACTCAACGACGGTTATTTGCAGTTTCAAAGCAATTGTTTTGTAACAAACAGGACAAACAAGAAAACATAAATAAAAAATGACTTTAAAAAGCTGTTTAATATGAAAAGTGGTGACTTAAAAACAACTGTTTCACATTTAATGGGGTGACTTAAAAACAACTGTTTAATGTGAAAAGTTGTGACTTAAAAACAACTGTTTAATATGAAAAGTGGTGACTTAAAAACAACTGTTTAACATAATCAGAAGTGACTTCCATCAGCTTCAGAAATAAAACAACTAACTGTTTGTTTTATTATTTGCTCCAATGAGAGGCTAATAGCCAATGATTCAAGAAGCTTCTGGGGCTTTTATAAGGCAAAGAAACTCTTCATACAACTCTTATTAAATCATAGTTCGCGATATTGAAATACTTGCCCACTTCTCACCGAGATTCATCGACTTTAAGAGAAATGGAGACACGCTCTGAGTATCTGCCGGTCCAATAAAATCAATCCTGTATTCAAGAACCCTGATTGGGCGTGGTTAGCAAAAGGTAATTCAAATGTCGGAGTTAATTGCCGGGATGAAACAAGCTCTGAGGCAGTCAGGATGTCGGGGTTGTGGTGGGGGACGGTGGGTGGGGGGGAAGGTAGAGTTTGTGGTTGTGGTGAAAGTGGTGATTTGAAGGAAGCTTAGGCTGCGTGATATGGTGAAGCGTGGATTGTGTAGTTGTGAAGCGCGGGCGTGCCTGACAGCCTCGAGAGAGGAGATTTAAGTACATGTGTAACATATTATAGAGTTTATGTTGTAAAAGTGAATTTAAAATAAGAATTGCTATCTCACAAGTTGGATAGGATTTTTTAACAAGTAATAAAACAGATACATTAGCATGGCCTGACAGCCGACACCTTGTAATAATTAAGTTAGGGATTTCCAAACTACGGCCCGCGGGCCAGATGCGGCTTCGAGTCCCTCTCATCCGGCCCCTGCAGACCTTTAATCTAATAAAAGAAATATTATTTTTACCTGTAGTTTTCCAAAAAACTTTGCAGTTGGTGGTTAGTAAATAGTAGTCAGCCCCGAAACTGGTGTTTAACAGTTAATGCAGCACTTCGGCAGAAAAGTTTGGAGACTCCTGATGTAAGGAACTCGTTATACGCTCGCCTTTACTTGAAGTCAACCCAGTGATCAGACCTCCCCCTCCCACCNCCCCCCGCTTTTGCCACGCTCAATTGATTCTTTTTCTTCTGTGTCACTACCGTTAAGACGGTATGCAGTACATGTAGAGATTGTTGTAAAATGATACATAGCATTGTTTGCTCTGTCATGTAATTTGTACATAACTTGCTAATCAATTCTTTTGATGACATTGCCTTAGAGTTCGAAACAAAGTTAATTAGGTTAGATTCTACGGGTTAGGGTTAGGGTTAGGGTTAGGGTTAATTAGGCTAGATTCTAACTGCACCGCCATTAAAGTGAAGGAGAACTTAATTAAAAGGACACAATTTGGCTTGATGAGTCTGTCATTTGTTTACAAAAAATTCTGCATCGAAATTGGTTTTTGAGGAGGCACTAAAAATATGTTAGAAAGTTGGAGTTATTTCGGTTCATAAAAGTCAGCCGGAAATATTTTTGATGGATATTTCTAGCCGCTGTTTATTAAAGGGGTTATTTTGAGTTTTTTAAAAACAAATGTTTAAAAAATTGATCGGTTCGTCAAAAATACTAAGAAAAAAAAAAGATAATTGACATTTGCATACACAGCTCCAGACTCGATCAATTATCTACTCAACTGTTGTAACACCTGGAATCATGAAAGGGTAACACCTGATTGGACTTCACGATGTGAATCCGGGCATTTAGTGTACCGTCAAACAGGACGCAACGGATAAGTGAAAGATAAGTGAAAGATAAGTGATAAGATAAGTGATAAGGTATGTGATAATACAATAAAAGATAAATAAGACCAAGAGTTTCTTGCATTTTCTATTCGACCTACATACACAAAAATCAAAATGAGTTAATGTTAACATTAGATTGATAGAAAATACTAATTTCTTATGACTGTGAATTGTCAAAACGAAACAGCCAGGCAAAAAAAAAAAAACACTTTTAATTACAGAACCTGTAGGCGTCTTGACATTCAGATCCTGTTGTCATGATGCAGAATAGAATAGCGTTGTGTCTTTGCTACTCTAACCCCCCGGTAACACTATAACTTGTTGACAGAATAGAATAGCATTGTGTCTTTGCTACTCTCACCTCCCGGTAACACTATGACTTGTTGATAGTTTGTTTTGATAACTAAACAGAAGGAACAAAAAAGCCTCGTTGAGTACGATGACAATGAGATGTGGTTTTAGTTACAGCTGGAAAATTGAAGTTTAAAAATATCATTGTAAAAGTTGAATTCACACCATCGAGATGACATTACGTTACGTTTATGAAATCACCATTCTTAACCACTCATCCTCGCTCCCATTTCAGCATGATCACATTACAACCATCACATTACAACCATCACATTACAACCACCACATTACAACCATCACATTACAACCATCACATTACAACCATCACATTACAACCACCACATTAAAACCACCACATTACAACCATCACATTACAACCATCACATTACAACCATCACATTACAACCATCACATTACAACCACCACATTACAACCACATAATTACAACCATCACATTACAACCATCACATTACAACTATCACATTACAACCACCACATTACAACCACATAATTACAACCATCACATTACAACCACATAATTACAACCATCACATTACAACAATCACATTACAACCACCACATTACAACCATCACATTACAACCATCACATTACAACCATCACATTACAACCACCACATCACAACTATCACAACCACGACATTACAACCATCACATTACAACCATCACATTACAACCACCACATTACAACCACCACATCACAACTATCACATTACAACCATCACATTACAACCATCACATTACAACCATCACATTACAACCATCACATTACAACCATCACATTACAACCACCACATCACAACTATCACAACCATCACATTACAACCATCACATAACAACCATCACATTACAACCACCACATTAAAACCATCACATTACAACCATCACATTACAACCATCACATAACAACCATCACATTACAACCATCACATTACAACCACCACATCACAACTATCACAACCACGACATTACAACCATAACATAACAACCATCACATTACAACCATCACATTAATACCATCACATAACAACCACCAAATTAAAACCATCACATTACAACCATCACATTACAACCATCACATTACAACCATCACATTACAACCATCACATTACAACCACCACATAACAACCATCACATTACAACCACCACATCACAACTATCACAACCATCACATTACAACCATCACATAACAACCACCACATTACAACCACCACATCACAACTATCACAACCATCACATTACAACCATCACAACAACAGCGACTGCCGTCTTTTCACCGTATTGTTTGTTAACCCGCCGGTACATAGACTTGTTTCCATAGCATTCATAGTGTTTCCTTTTCCCACACGATTCCCAGGATGTTTGCCCTTTGTTGAATGCGTCTAGCAAAGTCTAATAAATGACTTGGTTCCTAGAAAGCTCACGACTTTCGAGTACACGCTAAACGAAGCCGGGAGGACAAGTCAAACGGATAATTAACAATGTGCTCAATAAATCATTTGCAAACAGATCCTTTAAAAGCATGGGGAGCCCATTTTGTTCTAATCCGCTGGGCGAGGCAGCAAATGAGCGCTATTTTTGAGCTGGAGGCCTCGGACTTTATTAGAGATATTTTTTTTTAAAAAATGATATTATTAATTCAGGTGTGGACCTCGAAACATGCGGCTCCAAAATGGGCTTTGCAGCAGCGGCCAGAAAAAATGCACTTAAAGTCGCACGCAGTTTGATTTAAAGTTGAACTTTAAAAGGCTTTGATGATTACAGAGGGAAACACAAACACAATCACACACATGCAAGCACTCACGCAATCACACACATGCAAGCACTCACGCAATCACACACATGCAAGCACTTACGCAATCACACACATGCAAGCACTCACACACACACCCTAGCCTACGCAGATGCAGAAAACGTTACAAATTTAATACGATATACTTTAGCTCAGATTTTTTTTAAACACTTGCTTTTTGTATCAACTGAGAATATTTTACTTTACGCTAAAGATGAACTAGGTTCAATAGTTTAACGTACACACGATGCGTTAAAAATAGTTTAACACCTAACTCGCGTTGATGATGGGACGAAACTGTGTACATCACACGAAACTTCATGTGTTGATGATGGGACGAAACTGTGTACGTCACTCAAAACTTCATGCGTTGATGATGGGACGAAACTGTGTGCATCACTCGAAACTTCATGCGTTGATGATGGGACGAAACTGTGTACATCACTCGAAACTTCATGCGTTGATGATGGGACGAAACTATGTACATCACACGAAACTTCATGCGTTGATGATGGGACGAAATTGTGTACATCACTCGAAACTTCATGCGTTGATGATGGGACGAAACTGTGTACATCACTCGAAACTTCATGCGTTGATGATGGGACGAAACTGTGTACATCACTCGAAACTTGATGTCTTTTATATCATTGGAGAGTCTTTATTGGTGGGTTTTGTTTTTTAAAATGTCGTTTCTTCGTATTTGAGGACCAATACTTGTTTGAAACAGAACTACAAGTAGTTGGCCGACCACACATCTCAACGTGTCCAAACAAGCCCTAGACTATGTGAAAAGACCAACGACGAAGTTTGTCATCCACTAAAGAGAACTAAGCATTGTTCGACCAACTCGCCAGGTAATAATAATAATAATAAGGGCTCGAACTGTCAGCGTTGCATCACAGCACCTGGCCTGGCAGTGCCCTGTCAGTTTAGTGACCCAGCTGGCCTGGCAGTGCCCTGTCAGTTAAGTGCCCCAACTGGCCTGGCAGTGCCCTGTCAGTTAAATGCCCCACCTGGAGTGCAGTGCCCTGTCAGTTAAGTGTCCCACCTGGCGTGCAGTGCTCTGTCAGTTAAGTGTCCCACCTGGCCTGGCAGTGCCCTGTCAGTTAAGTGCCCTACCTGGCGTGCAGTGCCCTGTCAGTTAAGGGCCCCACCTGGCCTGGCAGTGCCCTGTCAGTTAAATGCCCCACCTGGAGTGCAGTGCCCTGTCAGTTAAGTGTCCCACCTGGCGTGCAGTGCCCTGTCAGTTAAGTGTCCCACCTGGCCTGGCAGTGCCCTGTCAGTTAAGTGCCCTACCTGGCGTGCAGTGCCCTGTCAGTTAAGGGCCCCATCTTGTCTGGCAGTGCCCTGTCAGTTAAGTGCCCCACCTGACTTGCAGTGCCCTGTCAGTAAAGTGCCCCAAGTCAAACATAGCAAGGCACGCCAGGGTGGCGGGAGAGAACTACGCTCAATGTCAGATGACCCATGTCACCAAGGTAATATCCAAGACTTTCCTTCAGTAATCTCAAGACTTTCAGAATGTCTATCAGTAGGCAGGTTTGGTAGTGAAGTCATCAGTAGGCAGGTTTGGTAGTGAAGTCAACAGTGCGCGGATCTCAAAACTTTCAGAATGTCTATCAGTAGGCAGGTTTGGTGGTGAAGTCATCAGTAGGCAGGTTTGGTAGTGAAGTCAACAGTGCGCGGATCTCAAGACTTTCAGAATGTCTATCAGTAGGCAGGTTTGGTGGTGAAGTCATCAGTAGGCAGGTTTGGTGGTGAAGTCATCAGTAGGCAGGTTTGGTGGTGAAGTCATCAGTAGGCAGGTTTGGTGGTGAAGTCAACAGTGCGCAGATATAGCCCACCTTTAGCCACAATGAGAAATAGTAATGCGTGAATATTTCTAAAAAAAATAAAACCAAAAGTTTCCCCGCAAACTTGGAGAGGACATGGGCGCCGCCAAGTCTACTAAGCCCCGAGAAAGTTCTAATGGAAACATTAGAACTACATCCCCAACCACGAACGCAAGGTTATGGTACCAAAAAATAATGTCCCTTAATATTACTATTTACCCTTCAACACATGAGTGTATGAATGTTAACCTGTATGTATACCGTTGTACACGAGTTATCCCATTGATGTAAACATAGAGCTCGATCTCTATACTTGACTATAGTTATACCCCTCAGACGTTCAATCCCCATAGAGCTCGATCTCTATGCTTGACTATATTTATACCCCTCAGACGTTCAGTCCCCATAGAGCTCGCTCTCTATGCTTGACTATATTTATGCCCCTCAGACGTTCAGTCCCCATAGAGCTCGATCTCTATGCTTGACTATATTTATACCCCTCAGACGTTCAGTCCCCATAGAGCTCGATCTCTATGCTTGACTATATTTATACCCCTCAGACGTTCAATCCCAAAGTTTATATAACGTTTTAGTTTTGGCTCTGAGAACGTAAACTGCGCCGTTCGTCCTCCCGTATCTCTGTCACGTGATCCTCTCCCATCCCCCGCCGTCGGCCCATCCGCCCCATCCCCCCGCAGTCGGCCCACCCCCCCNCATCAACCCAAACCCATCCTCCCTGATGGTCTCGGCAAAACACTTGTACACGTATTTGAATCTGTCACCAGTCGGGCCAAGTGATGTAAATCTGTCAGTCAGTCTTCACACAGTTCAGCCGGCGGTCCGCGGTTATGGCGGCGGCCCCACGGTGAACTTTCAGACTACAGACAGGTTGAAGATGAGATTAATTTTTTTAAAAAAAAGCATATTGGTTGTAAATGATTGCTGAGAAAATTGCATAGATTAATCAACTGATTATAGAAGATTTTAAGGGTAGTAAAATAGATTAACCGCATATTTGTAGTATACAGCCATATGATAAGAAAGATAAAAAAAGATTTTCAAAAAAAGAAGTTGAATGATTTTTTTTTTGAAATTGGAAGGTAGTTTTGTTCTTTCATTTGAATTTTTATATACATTTAAAACTGTACACATTGTATGTAGAACAATTTCCTTCTTTTTCTAAACAGCGTCTTGCAATAAGTATCAGTCTAGTTTGGCATTTTTATTAGATTTCTAAATGTAATCATTTTTAAATTATTTTCATTGTCATATATTGATGATTAAATCAAGATTTTTTTTGTTGTCGTTGTTGTCAATAACCTATTGTAAAATAAAAACTTGAAAGACCACATGATTATTAACCCCCTCCTAT
>MUZC01000489.1:5546-15853 GCA_002072015.1 Radix auricularia
GGCCTCTTTGAGGGCCAGGGGGGCTTGGCCTCTTTGAGGGCCCATCATTTTGACCGATGGCATAATATATAATATTTAATGTAAAAAAAAATATTTTCAGACACTCCTTCTAAACGCCCCACCTGTCACCACTTCCCAAAAGTTGAATTTTTAACTTTAAAAAACACACGATTTCTATTCATTCTTACCTTACTGATACTAGAAATCAACCCAACCACCATTTTTTAATTAAAAAAAAAACACTTAAAAAACAAGTTTTGGCTTCAAATCCTTTTATACGACTCACTAAAAGAATATTCCTTATAATAGGCATCGCACGACCATACACAAATTTAAAACATTAATTATGTCTCAAATATATAAAGGATTTATAGTATAAAAAAACTTCTACAGTGTGCCTATCTTATCTTATCTTATCTTATATGTTACAGATGCTCCTTCTGTACAGAAGATTTTGCGTCATACGTATTTCTATGGTTTGTGTTTAGTCCTGTATTTTTACTAACGTTTTAAATGATGATAAAGTGTTGGCAACCCATTCCACGCCCGAATACCGGATGGAAAGAAAGAAAACTTGTATGTGTTTGTTCTTGCATATGGAATAAGAAAGGTGTTTTTGTCTTTATGTCTATTTGAGGGTTGTGTTAAGTTATCTTTGTGTTGTATTTCTAAATTAGAATTAATTGCTTTATGTATAATTACTAATTTACTCTTGGTTCTTCTATCCTCTAGTGTTTCAAGGTTTAATGATTTAACTAACGGTGTTACTCTTGTCAGTTTTGAATATTCTCCAGTAATGAATCTGGTAGCTCTTTTTTGGATTTGTTCTAACTTATCAATATTTTCTTTGGTGGATGGGTCCCATACTGAAGATGCATATTCTAGTATAGGTCTCACCAGGGTGAGATAGCATTTTAGTTTTATATCTTTGTTACATTTGTTAAAGTTTCTTTTCATAAAGCCTAAGGTTTTGTTTGATTTTTTTAATAATTTCATTGACATGGGGATTCCAAGATACTTTCTAATTTATTATGACTCCTAAGTATTTTGCATCTTTAGTTTGGGTTAGTTCTTTTCCATGAATGAAGTATTTTGAATTTATTTGTTTCTTTTCTTTGTTACTCTTAGCAGTTGACATTTTTCTGGGTGAAAGGACATACTCCAGTTAGTTTCCCATTTTATTAATTCATCTAAGTCTTTTTGTACAATTTTGCTATCTTGTTCTGACTTGATTGTTCTATAGATTATACAATCATCGGCAAATAACCTACATTTTGTTCCTGTTGAGATATTGCTGGGTAAGTCATTTATATAAATTAAAAATAGTAAGGGACCTAGGACAGTTCCTTGTGGAACTCCTGAGTTAACCTTTATTGGTGTAGATTTAGATCCATTAATTATTACAGTTTGGTCCCTACCCAATAGGAAATCTTGGATCCAGTGATGTAAGGGACCTGAGATTCCAAAGTATTTAAGTTTTTTAAGTAAACTAAGGTGGTGACTTGTCAAATGCTTTTGAGAAGTATAGTAATATTGTTTCTATTTGATCATTATTATCTAAGCCTTTTGATAGATCATCTATTAGGCCTATCAATTGTGTTTCACATGATCTGTTCTTTCTAAAGTCATGTTGGTGTAGGCATAAGGCATTATATTTGTCAAGGTGGTTAACTATTCTGCTATATATTATGTGTTCCAGTAATTTACAGGTGATACTAGTAAGTGATCCAGGTCTGTAATTACCAGGGTCAGACTTATCACCTTTCTTAAAGAGTGGCGTTACATTGGCTAATTTCCAATCCTGGGACACTTTACCCTGGTTTAGAGAGGCTTGAAAAAGAACTACAAGAATTGGGGACAGTTCATTGATTAATTCTTTTAATAACCTGGCAGGTAATTCATCTGGGCCAGTAGCTTTGTTTATTTTTAATTTTTTTAGGAGTGAATGTATACCTATCTCATCTACAGTTATGTTACATATTTCTTCCATTTTATTTAAATTTATTGAAATTTTCTTGTCGCCTGAGGCAGAAAATGATGATGCCTGCTAAAATTTCAGCTCGATTTGATCAAGGGTAAAAGGTTATAAAAACATGTTTAACATAGGGCGCACCGCGAGACATATTAGCAATCAGGGGCGGATTAAGACTGCACGGGGCCCCTGGCTGCAATCAAACGGGGGCCCTATCCAGCCAGCGTCCCTTAAAATATGATTGCTAACAGATAATATAAGACTGTAACTAAATATTAATAATGAAAAAAGAAACAAACACGAAGAAATAAATGTTTAAAATGTTCGCCGGTGTGTTAAAAATTGAGTGTGAAAAGAAAAATTTTTACATTCCACCGCTGGAAATTGAACCCGACACCTTTTGCATCACAAGCCTATGCCCTTTCCACACGACCACCGGAGCTGGTCTAAATTGAGAAATTTTTGAAATATAAACTATAATTTATACTATATTCTCTAAATGAGCCAAGTTTTATAGATTATTAAGACTGTCAGGGGTGAATCGCGCAGTGTTAAGAAGTCGTCAGAAATTTCCCGAATCGTGTTTTTTTTTTATATAGCCAAACTTTTTAAATTGGGAATTTAGGAATTTATAAGGATTTTGCCTAACATTTGGGAATTTTTTAGATTGACAATTTAAAAGAAAACAATTACATTCTTGGATGAAAATAAAATAAAATAATTTAAAACATGCTCATTTTCAAATAACAAATACTTTTTTTGCGTGTTGGTGCGAGGCTCTTTGACGTCATATTTGTTTATTTTTAGCGTGTCTAGGTATTTTTTATTTCGGATCTAGTTTTTTTCCCTGACGTTTTTGCTAGGTTTTCCCCAACATTGTCACTGACAGTAGACTGCAGACAGTTTACATTCAGATTGTGTAAATGTATTACTATTAAATAATATAATTAATTAGTCTGAGCCCGAATCATCATAAAATGTTTGTTACATATAAAGGACCAAATCATTAATAAAATGTAAACATATAACAAACTATGTAACCATGTATGATTGATTCATTATTAATAAATTTCAAAACATTCATTTTAAAAAAAATTATTTTTATCAATCACAGACAAATTTAAATTACAAGAGTATTCAAATAACTTTTTTAAACTTCATAATGTTAAAATTTAAAAGTATAATCCATATTTTGGCTTTGTAGCCAATTTGTTTTTTAAAAAAACGTACAGATTAAATAAAAATTGAAAGCACCCTATTAAAAATTGCCTTAAAAATGCATAAATATTTATTATTTTTAAATTTGGAAGTCAAAAGTCATTAAAATGAATGCGAAAGAATTTAATTCAAGTTGCCACTTTTCAGATTTTTCCCCAAATTTTTAATGCATTTCGGAATTTTTAGCCCAATTTGGGAATTTTTTTTACTCCTGGCTGGGAAAATCTGGCACTTAAGACTTCGCAACTCTGGAATCGCAATCAGTTTAATAGATAATGTTTATAAATTTATTTAATTTATTATATTTTCAAGGGTTCGTGCAAACATTTGTACACTTTATTTATAAAATATAAAAAGTTTGGGGGCCCCAAATCGTCGGGGGCCCGTGGCTTTAGCCCGCTCAGCCCCCCCCCTTAATCCGCCATAGGTAGCAATGAATAGCACTTACATTTACAGATTGGGAATCTATTTTTAAAAAGTATCGTCAATATTATTCGCACCGCATAGTGCAGCAGAAAAGTATTTTTTTAAAAAGTCGTTCCATTTAATGCGCACCGCCACACTCTTGCACAAAAACTGACATGCTACTTAAAAATATATAGAGATAAACTAAAAATTCATTAATTTATTTACAGTACATTCGATAGATCTGACATTTCGATACATCATTTTTATCATCGGCTCGAGTCTGCCTGCAAAATTTCAGCTCGCTACCTTACGAGGAAGTAGGTTAAAAATCGATCCAAAGTTGTTTCGGCAAGCCAGCACAAGACCCAAGTTAATATTAAGGATTGTTTTTTTTAAAAAGGGAAAGAAAACTTGAAAACAAGAGCAGGCAATTCCTATTGCTGCCCTACTCAAAGTTTTACACTCGCCACGCCGATAAGATTTGCTACACGCACCTCTCCCACCCTTCTACAATTAGTTTGATAACCCATCAAATTTGAGGAGGGGGGGGGACCAAACGCTTAAATTTTACCCAAAACCTACTGGACAGATGCAGTTAACAAATGATCATTTTTATATTAAAGGCAAACAAATTATTGCCCTTTGTCTTTTTAATTATTATTATTAATTTTTTTTTAGAAAATAAATTATCAACATTTGCAGAAAGTGATGAGGTGACACGAAAGAATAGATCACGTATCACTCGATGTGATGGCTACCAGTGTGGATGGACAGAAGTTCACGAAATCTGTCTACACAAGAACGTCTCCACACCAGTAAGATTATTCCCTTTATTTGTTCGATTTTTAAAAACTTTAAACATCTTAATTGAAGTCGCTAACTTATAATATAATCGATTGTAGGTACAATTAGATGAACAGTGAGGATTTTAGAAGTTACAAGAGTTGACTTGTAAGATTGCGAGTAAGTGATTTTTTTTTTTTTTTTTTTTTTTTTTTTTTATTTTAAAGATGGCTTCAACGAGAGACGCACAAAGTCATTCTTATCTTCTAATGCAATAAAGTAACTTCATTTTTGTTATATGTTCGCATGTACATCACAAATAATATCATGTGTTACATTTTTTTAAAAGAAACAAATTATTACTTATTCCTTTATTATATTTTATCGATTCGGCTAAAGGTAGCTTACGGGCTGAATTGAATACTTTATTTTATAATGCTAAAAATATCAATTAACGTCAAAATTAAACGAGTCAAATATAATGTATATTTTATGGGCAAATCTAACCAGGTGTCATTGTGACTTACCTGTGTCACCTATTTGGGCAAAGCTAACCAGGTGTCATTGTGACTTACCTGTGTCACCTATTTGGGCAAAGCTAACCAGGGGTCATTGTGACTTACCTGTGTCACCTCTTTGGGTAATTAAAATATTCAATTTAATACTTAAAATTAGGGCTGAGGAAAATAATGATTCATTTCTCGATTAATCGTTAATATTTTCATCAATTTGATATCGTTTAGCTTAATTTCAATCGATAAAAATTCCATTAAAAAATTTAAGAAAATATTTATAATATTTTTGTTACAATTGATTTAACAAATAATTAATAAACAACATAATAACACAGGTCACATGATCTGCATCGCTGAGAAACATAGTACAACAATCCATAGCAGTTTAAAAAATTCAAAAAATTATTTTTCTATAAGTATGAGACAGGGGAAATAGCTCAATAAAACAAAAATGTCAATTACCTGTTTTTGTTGCTCCCCTTGAGATGTTTCGCTTCAACGATTAATTCATGAAATTAATTGTTAATTTTTCAAAAGTTAACGATTAAATTCAAATTAATATATAGAGATAAAGTAATATCGATCTGAAAGTTTGCTACAATGCATTGTTGGGGAGACACGAATCTATGTGCAAAATTGCAGCTCGATAGTATCACAGGAAGTGGGTCATTTTTTACTTTTGTTTTCCGCCTGCCTAAGAGTTCACAACAGGCAAGACGGTGAGATAATATAAGGGACTAAAAAAAAGACATCTTAGCATTGGAGTAAAAATTACCAGAAATATTTGGTGTATTCTGTACCTTAAGATTCAGTAGTTTTTATCCCCTCTACTATAATTTCTTTTTGCGATGGCTAATTCTTTGTTATTAAACGATGGTTATCGAGAAATCATGCAACTACAAAATACATTTTCTAGCCAAAAGTCATGACTTGAATATGTGTTCACTTTAAGTTTCGCAAACAATAGATGATACTCCTCAAAGATTTGGGAATGCCAAAGCCCATCATTGGAAGCTGTCAAGGTCATGTCAAACTCATGTCAAGGTCATGTCAAACTCATGTCAAACTCATGTCAAACTCATGTCAAACTCACGTCAAACTCACGTCAAACTCACGTCAAACTCATGTCAAACTCATGTCAAACTCATGCCAAACTCATGTCAAACTCATGTCAAACTAATGTCAAACTCTTGTCAAACTTATTATCAAACTAAAACGGGGCAATAATTATAATATTGCATTGGAGAAGGGGAGGGGATGTGAGAAGTTCCAATATTTAAAAAAACGGATCTCAGATGAATTAGTTTCTTTAATGCCGCAGTGCTGACACATGGCGACAGAAACAGATGTAGATAATTTAAAAAATGGCTCAATACTAGGACGTCGAGTTTTTTGGTGAAAAAGTCAATTTGATGAAAATCTTTTCAAGCCCAGATGCTCAGGAAATATACTAATTTGAATTCTTTTACTGCCTTTTTGACACTGCAAAAAAATCTTTAGAAAATTTCTCAGCTGCAGCATCAAAACTGTTACTTTTATGTTTACCATAAATATGAACTAAAAGATTCTAGTTCTTACGTGATTTGACAAATTGCAACGATTTCGAAAGTCTTTAAAGAGTTGGAGGATCGGAGGATATACAATTAGGAATAAAATATCAGAGGTGTAATTCTCTTTTGCCAAAATATTTAGAACCTTTGGAAGTTTTAGAATTCTTAACAAAAATGAAATTTGCTCCAAACTTAACTGCTGCTCTAAGAATTTTAGTTACTTTCCGTTGCGGGAAAAGTAATTTGTCCAAACTAAAATTAATCCGTGACTATTTTGGAGGTAACATCAATAAAAAAAAGACTGTCTAACCTCGATAGATTGGCATTTGTGTGTGAACTCAGTAAAAGCTTAAATACTACCACATTAATTAGATACGTCTATGAACTAAAAGTTCCTTTAAAAATGTCTGAGTGCAAATTCATGCTTACTAACATTGACTTGAGCGTTGTCAGTAGATATCCAGGAAAACTAAATGTTTTAATTGCAGCGTTAAAGTTTAAGCTAAAAAAGTTTTTGTTTTTTTTTAAATGTTCGCTAAAAATTAGGGCTGTAATAAATTAATTTAAATTTAATCGTTAACTTTTGAAAAATAATCAATTAATTAATAGATAATTTTTTTTTATTAAAGCTAAAAATAAAGATGTATGAAGTAACAAAAAGGCAATTGACTTTTTTATATTGAGTTATTTCCCCTGGCTTAAAGACATTAAATCAAACAAAACCTTAGGCTTTATAAAAAGAAACTTTTACAAATGTAACAAAGATATATAAAATTAAAATGCTACCTCACCCTGGTGAGACCTATACTAGAATATGCATCTTCTGTATGGGACCCATCCACCAAAGAAAATATTGATAAGTTAGAGCAAATCCAAAAAAGAGCTGCCAGATTCATTACTGGGGAATATTCAAAACTGACAAGAGTAACTCCGTTAGTTAAATAAATAAACCTTGAAACACTAGAGGATAGAAGAACCAAGAGTAAATTAGTAATTATACATAAGGCAATTAATTCTAATTTAGAAATACAAAACAAAGATAACTTAACACAACCCTCAAATAGACATAAAGTTAAAAACACCTTTCTTATTCCATTTGCAAGAACAAACACATACAAGTTTTCTTTCTTTCCGTCCGGTATTCGGGCGTGGAATGGGTTGTCTGAAGAAACCAGGAGAGATACCACTTTATCATCTTTTAAAATTCTAGTAAGAATATAGGACTAAACACAAACCATAGAAATACGTAGGACGCAATAATCTTCTATTGGAGCGTCTGTAACCTATAAGATAAGATTAAAAATAACAATACTTAAAACTATTTTAAAAAAAAATGAAATGAAAACTGCATACTAACATTGGAAAATATTCTTAAGCCTCATTTCTCAAGTGTTATGCAAAGGCAAATTACAAGTACATAGAGGTCCAATGAGTTTTAAAAAATATTTGAAAACTTATTACAATGAGAATTACTTTTTTAAAATATATATATATATATTTACAAAATAAACATTTAAATAAAACAAGTTTTAGTTTTACTTAATATTTAACTAAAAATATATTTAAAAATCATGAGAAATTGTTACAATTATGCAATTAAAAAAAAGTTAAATAACGCATTAAATTTTAGGCACTTGGATGAAAATTTCAAATTAATTTTAAAAATATAAAAGTAACACAAATGTATAGAAATTGATTAATGATTAACAAAAACTTAAAGATCATAATTTTGTCCAAAGTGGTTCAAAAGTTATGATTTTTTTTTCTAAGACCTCATTATCACTATTTTCACTATGTTGTTTTCCTTCACATTTTGATCCCTTTTTAGTGCATGTTTTAAAATGCCCATAACTTAGGTATTTAATTTTAAAAAATAGATATATTTTAGGGGATATATTTAAACATAAGTTCTAGTTCAATATAAAGAATTTAAATTGTGTTATTAAGTAAAGTAATATTTTTTATATCCTTTTCCTTATTAAACAGCTAATTTTAAAGTTTACAGTTTAAAAATTAATTGCTTTTTAAATGTTTGTACGTAAAAAACCAAACTATCATTAATTATTAATATTTAATTTTTATTTATAATTCAGAAAAAAATTAAAACATTTTCTTTAATTTTAATCGTTATTTTATGGATTAAAATAGTATTCCTCTTTAAAATTAATCGAGAAATGAATCGCTAATTTCCACAGCCCTACTATAAACATAAAAGTCCAATTACCATTTCTTAAAATACTTAAGCTGTAATTACATTGGGAGGGGGGGGGGCAATTTTTCACTTTCGCACGGAGTGGTTCAAAGATTTGGTTTGTACCGCATTTCGGCTCCTGAAATTATGGAATCCGGCCATTTTACAAATCCGGCTCCGGTGGAATGATACTTCATAAATACGTCGAATTCCGGCTGGTCAGTAGAGACATAAATTAGTAAATATATATAATTGCTACGGAAAATCCGGATTCCTACCAATTTTACAAATCTGACTCCTGCTCCGGCCAGATTTTAAAACTTTAAATCCGGTGCACCCAATAGTTCTGATATTAAATAGATTGCAGATTAAAACAAACACATAAAATACATATTTAAGTGATAAAAAATATTTGAAACATGCTTATTTTCCTTTAGAAAATAGGGCTTTTTTTTTGGGGGGGGGGCGGGGGTCTTCAAAGCTTTGTTACGTATATTGGAGGGGGTCTAAGTTTTTGTGACGAAGTGTGACAAGGGGGAGGAGGGTAAAAAATCGGACAAAATCGTGTAAAGTCATTAACGGACAGAAAATTACGTTCTCATCTATCGATGTTTGTGATCTTATTAAATGTATAATAGAAGCTCATTCTGTTTCTAATAAATGTTGATTATGTCTTGTTTTTCCTGGTTTGCCCAGGCAAACACAATCCAAACCCGAATTCCAGGCGGGAATAAGGAGGTTTTGCATGCGTTTGTACTTGCATTTTAAACTAGAAAAGTGTTTTAATAAACTGAAAATGTCGAAATGTTGAAGGACTTGGCTATTCTTGGCTATTCTTTTTAAATGTTAAGATTCCGCTTAAACTTTTATTTTTAAAAATCAATGATAAGAAATATACTTTGTCAGTCTTTGAAAATCAGCAAGTTTATTACAATAAGGAGATATTGAGACATGTTCTAGCCAATCAGGCACGTTTAATCATCATCATCATTTGTCCTTTTGGTTCCTTGTGGACATAGGGCCTCTGTCAAAGCTCGCCACTGTGCACGGTCCCTTGCCAGTCGTTTCAATTCTTCCCAGTTCTTCCAGCCTCATCTAACATGCTCCGTCTCCAAGTACGCTTGGGTCTTCCTGGCTGGCGTTTGCCCTGGGGGTTCCAATCTAAGGCATGCCTCACCCTGCTTTTTAATACTATAGGAATATATTGAGACATGCCCCAGCCAATCAGAAGGCTCGTTTAGTTTATAAATAGAAAACTATTTAATAAGCTGGAATCAGGGAAATGTTGAAGGACTTCGAATTTCTTATCTTCTTTTTCTACACATTATTATTTTGGCCTGAGACTTAGTCTCTTAAAGCCACGGCTAACACCCGGGCAACCAGCTAGAAGTTCTCTTAAAATATTTGGACTCCAATTGCAATTATTTTCATTAGTGATAAGAGATATATTTTATAAATCGTTTGTAAACAACGCCTGTTGATTAGAGTAAGATGTTGAGGCTATATCGCAATCAACCCGCAGGTTCGTGTCAAAAGTGCCCTGTTTCATTCTTCTTTGTTGTTGTTGTTTTTTTTTTTTTGGGGGGGGGGAGGTGGCGGAATGGGACATTGCTGGGATGAAAACCCAACAAGAAAATAACAGTAATCGTGAAATAAGAGAGGGGGGGGGG
>MUZC01000489.1:48818-64779 GCA_002072015.1 Radix auricularia
AAAGCCATCGTATCTCAGTGGGTCTATCACTCTCTGCTCAGATCATTGCCACACAAAAGCCACCGTATCTTAGTGGGTCTATCACTCTCTGCTCAGAACATTGCCACACAAAAGCCACCGTATCTCAGTGGGTCTATCACTCTCTGCTCAGAACATTGCCACACAAAAGCCACCGTATCTCAGTGGGTCTATATTTAATCCTCACGTATTTACATAAATCTCACAACAGTCGAGTGTGTAATACTTATCTTTGAATGATATTTACTATCTGGATTGACATATATGTAAACTCCGTCATGTTGACGCGTACGCTTGGAAGATAAGCCGACTACTGAGACGGTTACATCTAACTATCGCATTCTATAAATGTGAGTAAATTCATTGCTATTCAGGTTGAAGGGCGACGGATGTCATTAGTAACTAGATTGTGCCGGGGTGCCGTGGCGCCTGCAGCGCCTATTTTTTAGGGCGCCTACGGCGCCAACCTTTTTCAAAAGCCCAACTATTTTGTCCTTTTTGATAAATACGAAATATTAAACTTTCTGAAATGTACGCAAAGTATTTAATAATAGAGGTTTTATTTTGCGCACCGATGCACATCAAACAATGACGTCATTTCAAATATTTTTACAGCGCTAATCACCACACGATTTTTCAAGTAACTGCTGTCGACTGTTGTACATCGTTCCTCAGCGCTCCACATCCAGTGAGTGAGTGAGTGACCTGGGCTTTTATATTATTTATAATGAATTAGCCAATATACAAAACCTTATGATGAACTTTGAATCAGAAGACAATCATTTTATTGATACACAAGCGGCAATAAGAATTCCATAAGAATAAAACGTCAAATGTACTGTAAGAATGGAATCGGTAGAAAAGGTCAATTTAAGCTGATAAATTCGTGAGAAAACCATAGTTAAAGGCTCCTAAATATTGAAACTAACGCCTGCCTGCATATAGATCTACATGAAGATTTAACTAACGCCTGCCTGCATATAGATCTACATGAAGATTTAACTAACGCCTGCGAGCATATAGATCTACATGAAGTTTTAACTAACGCCTGCCTGCATTTAGAGTTACATGATGTTTTGATTTTTTTCCCAGCGCATGTAAGATTAAATGGTTGGTTTAATTTCATTAAAACCCAAGCTCCAGGATATTGTGTAAATCGAACTAAGTCTTACTCTAGTTTTAGGAGAATTCCTGCTTTTCATTCAAATGTTATCCCTTATAAAAGAGATCGAAGTGAAGTGGCGTGCCACTTTAATAATTACAAATTATGGGAAAGGTAATCGTAATATTTTTATTATTGCGTCATGGAATAAATGACAATAAAAGTACTAAATTTATAGTTTTGTCAATTTGAAGAAGCCTGGATTATAAAAATTGATTTTTCCTTTGAAATATATATTTCTATAGATCATACTTAGTTACATACAATACAATGTGTAAACAACTAAAATAATTAATATTATGTCGCATAGATTTGTAGATAACATTTTAACCGTGGGTATAGAAAATAATATGATCTTCTTATTGATGTTGCCACTTAATTTTGTTGTCTCAATTACAACCACCTAATAAATATGTCGATAGCGGTGCATTTTAGTGCGCGGTTATTGAACATACAATTTAAATGCACGTCAGATATGACAATAAACATTATATTAATCTGTTAATTTTCCCACTATAAGGTTCAAATTATGGTCAATGATTTAATTCCCATTTAAATATGTTAAAAAGAGTTTATTCAAATCTATTAAAGAATTTACTGGCAGAAAGAAACAAAAAGACAATAACAAAATAAAAGTCAACAAAAACAATCAGAACACTCTCCATACAGACATCACTAACAATTATACATATCTTACAAACAGAGAGACAACACTTAAAATCGGTTGTTACGCCAATGGACAGACGACACTTAAAATCGGTTGTTACGCCAATGGACAGACAACACTTAAAATCGGTTGTTACGCCAATGGACAGACAACACTTAAAATCGGTTGTTACGCCAATGGACAGACGACACTTAAAATCGGTTGTTACGCCAATTGACAGACAACACTTAAAATCGGTTGTTACGCCAATTGACAGACAACACTTAAAATCGACTGTTACGCCAATTGACAGACAACACTAACCAACAGTAAACGCTTAAAGAAGACATTCATATAAACTGACGAACATCATTACCAACCAGATAACTCTTATAAACTGACAGACAAAATGTGTATATCAAAATGTAGCAGACAAACATCTCTTACTAACTCACTAGCGAAGCTTGCCATAGTTGTAAATATAATATTATTATTTATTTAGCGTTGTTGTCAATGATTAAGACTCTAAATTATCTTAGAAATATGGACGCTTTTCCTACGTATCGACGACATTGGAACTCAATACATTTCGCATATTTTTAAATAATTTTTTCAAGGAAATAAAAAAAAAAGGCTTATAATATCCGGCACAAAAAAAATGCATAACTACAGTGACGGATAGAAAGAAATACTTTGGGATGTGATTTTGGATCCCAGGAAATTAGGGGGTAACAGAGCAATTCAACAGTATTCACTTGTAACAGTTGTCACGGACACACGGAAAAAAGAAATGGTGACTTAACTGGCGCACGAGTATAACCGTTCTCGCGACGCTCAGAGTGAAAGGTCGAGTGAAAGTAATGCACACGAAATTACTGAATCTCGTTTTGGACACACGTGACTCATGGCTGAAATCCGGGATGCAATGGGAAAAGCTAAAAAAAAGAGGATTGGGCGTGTGAGAAATGCACACTGTTCATAGTCTAAATCCGTAACTTACAAGGTTCTCTTGTGTGTCGAAATCCTGATTGTGAACCATTTAGTAATCTCTAGTTTTGTTTTAGGGATACCACGAAATAGTAGAGACAGTCCAGGTTAAAACCCGTGTAGAATTTACCTGGCTTAGGTCAGGATATACCTGGCTTAGGTCAGAATATACCTGGCTTATGTCAGAATATACCTGACTTAGGTCAGAATATACCTGGCTTAGGTCAGAGTATACCTGGCTTAGGTCAGAATATACCTGGCTTAGGTCAGAATATACCTGACTTAGGTCAGAATTTACCTGGCTTAGGTCAGAACAAACCTGGCTTAGGTCAGAATTTACCTGGCTTAGGTCAGAATATGCATGGCTTAGGTCAGAGTATACCTGGCTTAGGTCAGAATATACCTGACTTAGGTCAGAATATACCTGGCTTAGGTCAGAGTATACCTGGCTTAGGTCAGAATATACCTGGCTTAGGTCAGAATATGCCTGGCTTAGGTCAGAATATACCTGGCTTAGGTCAGAATATGCCCTGGGAGTTAAACTGGCCTAGACCAGAATATAACCTCCCGGCCAGAATAAACCTGGCTTTGGACAGAATATAACCCTATGATAAAATGAGTATGCAGTGTTCAACTGATGAATCACAATCATTTGACATTCTATTGGTGTTTTAACTTTGCCAGATAAGTTAAACTCTTTTCTTAAGTAGGAAAGGTAGTCACTCTATTTTCACGAACTAAATATATGCCATGAAACATGAAGAAGAGCTAAACATTTGCGGGAAAATACTAAAATCTGAACAGATACAGAGTCGGACCAGGGCTTGACCTCCAAGCACACAATCATGGACCTGATCAGTATGACGAAACCACAGCCGAGCTGACCCTAAAGAAAACACTGACTTGCACGAACTGAAATAAGACTTCTAAGGGCCTCTTACCTCAGTAGAGTAGTGGAGTTAAAGATGTAAGACACTCACTACAGGTCTCCGCGACCGGTATAGCTCTAGATAGCGTCAATAGCATACAAAACCAAGCTCTTACTTGATAGACTCAATAAAATACAAAACCAAGCTCTTACTTGATAGACTCAATAGAATACAAAACCAAGCTCTTACTTGATAGACTCAATAGAATACAAAACCATGCTCTTACTTGATAGTCTCAATAGAATACAAAACCAAGCTCTTACTTGATAGACTCAATAGAATACAAAATCAAGCTCTTACTTGATAGACTCAATAGAATACAAAACCAAGCTCTTACTTGATAGCCTCAACAGAATACAAGACCAATCACTTACTTGATAGCCTCAATAGAATTCAAGGCCAATCACTTACTTGATAGCCTCAATAGAATACAAAGCCAATCACTTACTTGATAGCCTCAATAGAATACAAAACTAAGCTCTTACTTGATATTCTCAATAGAATACAAAACTAAGCTCTTACTTGATAGTCTCAATAGAATACAAAACTAAGCTCTTACTTGATAGTCTCAATAGAATACAAAACCAAGCTCTTACTTGATAGCCTCAATAGAATACAAAACTAAGCCCTTACTTGATAGCATCAACAGAATACAAGACCAATCACTTACTTGATAGCCTCAATAGAATACAAGACCAATCACTTACTTGATAGCCTCAATAGAATACAAGACCAATCACTTACTTGATAGCCTCAATAGAACACAAAACTAAGCTCTTCGTTTATTGCACGTGGCGTTCGCCGCTATATAAATTGTATCAAACATTAAACTCATACCACTGTAATTAAATCCTGCAGTATGAACACTGCTTCCAATTACACAAAACTGGTAAAGGGTATCATTTTGAAGAGCCTCTCATTCAAGTCTTGTCTCTTTAAGCTTGAGACTACTCTATTACAGCTGTGGCTAAACCCTTGGCAACCTGCTCTTTCTTCTGAGCAGTGCTATGCAATATTGTTGTTCGGTAGTCAGTGCTTGTCCTGTTTTTTTAATTTTATTTTGTTGCATCCTTATCAAAATAAATAAAGGAAACTTTCTATAATCTCTTTTCAATAAAATCAAGACTGTATTAATGGAGACTGTCAATGAAGCTTGCCCCATAACCAGCCGCAGATTCTCAAGATGCAACAAAACAGATTGCGAATGAGTAAATCAGACCATAACAAACAAGATTTAGGAGATCTCCACATGCCTCCTGTGGTTGAAGGAATGAATCACACAATCCAGTCCAGTGGCGGCGTTAGGTAAGCGCGGGACCTAATGCCAGCAATGACCCCGCGGGGCCAGAGTACTAGTAAAGATCGCTAAGCACCAGTATGCTATGGTATTTAAAAATATGAAATATCTTGATTATTGTGTAATTTTAATACCGCGTGTCACCTTCAAAAAGGATTACAAGAGTGCCTCTTTCGTTTCTTTACAATCGTTTCCAGCATACGTTCTACCATCCACTCTTTGGTTCTACATGTATAGGCTATTAACCAGGACGAGACATGTTCAGGACCGAAACGCGGGGCCTACCTAAGCGCGGGGCCTGAGGCAGTCGCCCCAGTTGCCACCCTCAAACGCCGCTCCTGAATCCAGTCACAGACAAAGACTGTATGGAAAGCATAACCCCTTCCATAAATCCATGCTGTAAGTTGTCTGGGTGAATAAACCCAGGAGGAAGACCCTCGTTTTTTATTGTTTGAAAAAGACGTGGGAATTGATTATGAAATATTCTATGAAACACCAAAAAACAGCGACTTCTATAGGCTGTTTTACTTTAAACAAAGTCCATTCTATCTGTTTTTTTATAGCGGGATGACTAACATGGGCAAAATTGCTATTAAAAACATCAATATGATCATGTGTAATACGGGTGTTATTTTATCTTAGTTTGAAACTTAATGATCAAATTCAGCCCTTCATTTCTGTGAGCGTTTAAACTAAAAATACGTATAATTGAAAGAAACGTACGTCATAATAATATTTAAAGGGATTACATAAAAAACGAGACCCGATAATGCTACGGGATCGTAATTAATTATTAAAATCCTTGAAGTATAATATTCTTGAAAAAACATATCGCCCATAAAAATGATTTCCACAAGACATTATGAAAAGTAATCGTAGTGGGTAATGTAACAAAATGGGATCATAGTACAGACCCTAGAATTGTAGTGGGTAAAGTAACAAAATGGGATAGTGGGTAAGGTTACAAAATGGGATCATAGTACAGACCCTAGAATCGTAGTGGGTAAGGTTACAAAATGGGATCATAGTACAGACCCAAGAATCGGAGTGGGTAAGGTTACAAAATGGGATTATAGTACAGACCCTAGAATCGTAGTGGGTAAGGTTACAAAATGGGAAAATAGTACAGACCCTAGAATCGTAGTGGGTAAGGTTACAAAATGGGATCATAGTACAGACCCTAGAATCGTAGTGGGTAAGGTATAAAATGGGATCTTAGTACAGACCCTAGAAGCTTAGTGGATAAGGTAACATAATGGGATCATAGTACAGACCCTAGAAGCTTAGTGGATAAGGTAACATAATGGGATCATAAGATCATAGTACAGACCCTAGAACCTTAGTGGGTAAGGTAACATAATGGGATCATAGTACAGACCCCAGGGACACGCCGGGTATATTTGCCAGAAAAAGATATTTGGGGTCACCTACGATTCATTTTTACAATCTATTTCATTAGTATCTTAAACAAAACTGATAGTTAAAAATAAAAATCTAAGTATGTCTGTATGTGTGTGTGTGTGCTTGTTAAAGATAAAATGATTAAATAAAACAAAATATAATGCTTACCAAAGCTTTGCTTGTATTAAAACTAGAAGGGAATCATTTGGAGAATGCTTCAGAGAAACAGGCTCGGCAAGATTTTGGCCATGACAACAACGACAATTTCAAACTGGTCAAGCTGATTAAATTCTGTAGCAGGTGTTGTGGTTTTTAAAGCCATTTACCCATACAGGTAATAAAAAGTCAAGAGTCAGTGAAGTGTCCAGTGGCGTAGCTAGGGGCTTGTAGTAATTTGGGATCCCGGTGGGCTTGGTCTATCCTTTGGTCCTACATAGTGGCGGTGACGTAATATCTAATGTAAAAAAAATTCGGACATTCCTTTGGCATCCCCTCAAGTGGGATCCGAGGGGGGCTCTTGAATTTGAACTCCCCTTCCCTTCTCTAGCTACGCCACTGTCAGTGCTATAATGGGATTTCAGAAGTTTCTAAAAAAAAATTGACAAGGCAAATAAAACAACACGAACATCAGCTCCAGTTTTCCTAGGTTGAAGAAGTGGCTTGTTAAGGTTTGAGTACCACGTTACTTTAGTCGTAAACGTTGTACAACAAAATTGGATGAAATAAACGCGATATTAAATTTAGTGGAGAAATTCCTAGCGGTTAATTCAAAGCAAATAAAACACGTGTGTGTAAATAAATTAAAGTTTCATAAAGTTAGGAATGGCTGGCTAAACTAAGATTATAGAGTCACAAAGTAAGAAAAGCCATAAATCTCAATTACAAGTACATCAGAGACAGAATATGTGGGCGCAAAAATAAGCAAGTAAACATAAAAACACATAAAGTTGACGTAAATTTGATCTATGCGCATACACGAGAGATGCAGAAAGAAAAGTGGGCGGGTAAAAGAGTGATGTGGACACGAGGAAATTGGTGTTTTATAGAAATAGCATGGTGTGATCATGATGAAAATGGTGTTATACAGACAATGGTGTATGATCATAATGAAACTGGTGTTGTACAGATAATGGTGTGTGACCATGATGAAAATGGTGTTATACAGATAATGGTGTGTGATCATGATGAAAATGGTGTTATACAGAAATAGCATGGTGTGCTCATGATGAAAATTGTGTTATACAGAAATAACATTGATCATCATGGTGAAAATGGTGTTATACAGAAATAGTTTTGTGTGATCATGATGAAAATGGTGTTATACAGAAATAGTTAACAGTCTGGCAAAATTGTGAAACTTAACTAGGTGGTAGGGTGGGAAAATGTAAGTTGTCAATGTTTGTTTTTAAAGATTGTAGAGTAAAGCTTCAATCAGAAGTGAATACAATTTAACGCTAATTTTATTTTATGCTGATAGAGAAAATTATATTTGACGGTGGGTGGGTGGACTCCCATACAGAAAATACATATTCGAGTATAAGTCTCACCAGGGTGAGGTAGCATTTTAGTTTTATATCTTTATTACATTAATTTGTAAAAGATTCTTTTAATAAAACCTAAGGTTTTGTTTGATTTTTTAAAATAACTTCATTGACATGGTTATTCCATGATAGTTTCTCATTTATTATGACTCCTATGATTTTTTTTTTATTTTGCAACATTAGTTTGGATTGTTTTTTTCCGTTTAAAAAAAAATAAAATATTTTTCAACTTCTTCTTATTCTTCTTCTGGGTTCTCGAAATATTTTTGAAGGATGATTTATACCACAAGCCCTATATCTGTGATGTATTGCGCTGTGGCTGTCAATTGGCTCAGTCCACCATACAGTTTATCGTGGAGGGTAGCTTCCTGGGGTCAAATATTTTTTAACTAAAACCGTTCACATTCTCCAGTGGTTTTCTATAGCTATTTGTAGTTGTCTACTGGAGTTGTTATTTTTTTTTTATTATTTTTTTTTACCGGTGAAACTTAAGAGCCTATCCATTAGAAGAATGGGTGGGACAATCGTCGCGGTCTAGTATTTGAGCTTTGAAGTCTTGGTTTTCTTGGAGTATTCGCTTGTCACAGGTTGTGGTGAGGAAAGTCTTGGGTTACCGTGAGGTATGCCTTGGGCTACGGTTACGTATTACTTTGGTTACGGTGAGGCTACTCTCCTCTTCTCTGCCCTCGGGGCTTGATTCTGCTTTTTTATAGCAGAATTTCATTACAATAAGATATCTATTAAGTGGGCGTGACCATTTTTGGCTGCAACTATCAGAGGCGTCTCCTGTATGCGGCTGTGCGTGTTGACTTCAGCCAAATATCTTATGAGAAGACCAACACAGTCTCCATGACCACGGCTACAAGCGCAATCAAAGGAGTGTCCCCATGTTTGTTACTAACATTCGCCATAGCACCGTTCTCAAGTAAACACATTCAGGATAGCCTTGATAAGAAGCGTACGTCAAAGCTGTGGAGCCATTCACGTCATGGATGTTGACCTTTGACCCGGCGGAGACCAGAACACGGAGACACCCGAGGTGACCGTGCTGTGCTCCGTACATGAGGGGAGTTTCCTCCCTAGAATTATTTCCTTTGTTGAAATGGACCTGTGGCCCTCACCGCCCCGTGGATCACTTCAGCGCCCACAAGGGGGCTGCAGCGCCCATTTTTGGATCACTGGTTAACATCACTTTAAAAAAAAATTAAACTCGGTAATCGAGTGCGATTATCATTGGAAGGAGATTGGTTTTGAGAATGTAAGTGGATAAAAAGTGTTTAAGTTTTGAAATTGTATGAAATTTTCTGAAAAATGTAATAGTCTCTGAAACTTTCTTAAACTTTCTGAAATATTTGGAAAAAGTTCAAAAATGTATCTAAAATACTAAAATGATGTAAAACTTTCTTTGTAAAATTATCGGAATATTTCTGAAAGAATCTGAGACATTTGGAAACATTCGGAAAATTTCATAAACTTTCTGAAAGTTTCTAAATTTTCTAAGTGTCTGAAACCTTCTAAAAACTTTCTATAACTCTCTGAAATTTTTCTTAAAGTGTTTTTCATTTCTTGAAATGTTAGAAATTTTCTGAAAGTTTTAAAACTTTAAAAAATCATTGTCCTACAATGCCGGACAACAAGCAGTCTGACCCCACCGACCAATCAGATTGCAAGTAAAAGGTTGTAAACAGCGTGGGGGTCATGCAACAATTCGTTTAGTTGAAATCAATTAATATGTTCTTTCAGAAAAACCAAAATAACATGTATTTCGTAGTGTAATGGTTATAACATTCATCCTAAGACGCGGAGGTCGCAGGTTCAAGCCCCAGCTTTTTTTAATTGTTAAAAATGTTTGTGTTTGTGCCATTCATTCCCCACTATCTTTTCGAACACCATAACAAGCACAAGACGAGGGGAAATAAGCTTGGCGAATAACCTTTGTCAGGTTATACCAATTATTTATGCCAAGCTAGGGTGGTGCTGAGTGACAAGTGGTTCCAGATCAACAATGCGTCGCAGTTATCCCCGCATCCGAGGTTCATTCGCGTTGTTCTTTTTTCATCGTAATGTAGTTGGTGTTTGTTCACCCCATTCTTTCTTTCCACTATCTATGAGCAAATCTGCGTCGCATGCTACGCCGCGGGCATAGAGTTTTCTATAAATTTTGAAACATTTGGAACTATTTCTGAAACATTCTGAAACATTCTGAAACATTCTGAAACATTCTGAAACATTCTGAAAGTGTCTTTAAAAATCCCGTAAGAATGTTAAAGTATCTAATATTTTCTGAAATTATCTGAAACTCTCTGACGGTGTCTAAAAATGGCGAAGTAAACATTCATTCTGGCCAACAGTTGAATTATAAGGAGGTTAATCCTGATTATAATATCCTAAAAATTTTAATTTAGAGATTTCATAAGGAAAACACACTTTTAATGACTTGAAACAAAACGAATGTAACCGTTGACGTTCTTATTTATTCTATGTCTTGTTTAAAGAGTGTATGTAATAGGTTAACATTACGATTTCTAACATGTATTACAAGAACGGGGAGAGTTTTGTGGGGATTCAAAGATGTAATCCACGAAGTGTTTTGGTTTGCTTTGTGACAAGTATGATTTAAATGCGTTGGTTTTGACATCAAACATATAATACAAGTAGAACAATATTCTGCAAATATAAACCTATCAGTTGAGTTGATTTTTAAAATAACACCCGTTTTCTTTAAATAAACATCATTAACAAATTATAAAAACAACAACAAGCAATATTGACATTGTCATTTGGGTTTTATTCATGTTAGAAAACCAAACAACAAATTCAATTACTTTTTTTTAAAGTATATTTTTCAATACGAATGACGCGATGAATAGGTACTTAGATATTTTAACGTAAATTTGAACTATAACAACATTGCAATAAGTATTATTTTTATTCCAAATATAAATGACTTTAAAATAACCAATTTTTAAATTAACATAAAGTTGTGCTATAATCATTTGTTTTTGTTGAATATGTGGTGTGTTTTTTTTATTTGCCCATAATATATCTAATTATGAAATATCAAATGGACATTAATTGAGCGTTAAACAAACACAGTTTTCAGACCCACAGTTTTAAGCGTTGTCAGCAGAGGCTGCATCATCTTTCGTTATAATTTCTTCTAATGTCAAACATTTCGATACGAATCGATCAAGCGCTGGTTTGTTGATGTTGTCGTGTATAAGAAAGACTTGGAATTTCTTGACATTTTTATTGTGGTCCAGCAGGTGAAGAAAATCTGCATTGTCTGTGAAGAAAGAAATATACTTTAAATATTCATTAGATCTGAAGATACTTTTTTTTAATGAAACTGAATGAATTTTACTTGACCATGTTAGCCTACTGTAGGGGCGGATTAAGACTGACCGGGGCCCCGGGCTGCAATCAAACGGGGCCCTATCCAGCCAGCGTCCCTTAAAATTAAAAATTATTGGTAGCAGCTAATATAAGACTAAGACTGTAAATAAATATTAATAATGAATATTTGAGAGTGAAAAGAAAAATTTAACAAATCATATTCAAACTCAAGGAATCGATCCCACCACCGCTTGCATCACGAGCCTATACTCTTCCACACACCCAGCGGAGCTTTTCAAATTGAGAAATTTTAAAAAAATATTAACCATATTTTATAATATGTTCTCTAAGTGAGCCAATGAAATCAGGTTTTCGATTATTAAGACTATCAGCTCTGAATAGCGATCAATTTAATAGAGAATATTTGTAAATTTATTTAATTTATTATATTTTCAATGGTTCGTGCAAACATTGGTACACATTTATTATAAAATTTAAAAAGTTTGGGGGCCCTCAAACCGTCGGGGGCCCCTGGCTATAGCCCGTTCAGCCACCCGCCCTTAATCCGCCATAGAGCCTTCCCATCCACATAGCTCTAATTTTTTTAACTTGTAAAAAAAAAAAAAAAAATTAAAAAGAGAACACAATTTACCTGCGTTATAGTATTCCTTTATCAAAATTGTTATGTGCTTTATTTAAATAGCATTAAATAGGTATAAATCTTGTAGTCAATATTTCACCCCATCTCTGTGGTCCGACATTTTGATCAAACATCGATTTACAATGACGGAAAATGAATCAATTATAACACATCCATGAAGTTATTGAAATCGTTTAGTTTCAACAGACATGTTATTAATACAAATATTTTCCATATTCCGTACAAGGCTCACTAAGGTAGCATATTTTTTTATATTAGCCCTCTGACCTAAAGAGTATTTAAAGGACCGAGTTGGATCACAATAATAGACCACACTCTGTCATTTTCTTTTAATTTTCTTTTCGATAAAACTTAAATAAAGTGAGAATTTTAGCTTGATGTGTCAGTATTCCTCCGATGTAAGATGTTGTACGAGGCACTATAGTGGCAGGAGACGATATACCCATGACATATAGAACACAGTGTTTCTTGATCTTTTATATTACAATTATTAAAACATTTTAATTTTCCTCGGAAAGAAGACAGAAACCTTTCTTTTGTTTACTTGCTTTTATTATCTTGCGTTCGTTACTGTCTTTTTGTCCGTCCACAAAATTTCAATTTTTTCAACGTAAAATTAAACCACTTCGGATGGTTCTAGAGATATCAAAATGTTACCACGGATATATCTTGGATGACAATGCATTGTATCAAAATTGAAGATCGATTGAATGTGCCTTAATTAAATTAATTCATTTTTTTAGTTTATCTCTATAGAGCATATGTGTCAGTCTGCTGTTGTTGACATTCACGTGCCAACGAGTTCACCCTGTGACCACATCCCCGTGGTATTAAAACGTTGGGCGGGCGCTAATCAGGTGTTTAGTATAAAAATAAACAGGGGTAAAACCAGGATTTTTTAAAACCACGTTTTTATAAGTGGACTAAAGAGAAGAAAATAAGTTCAAACTTATAAGTTCAAGAGTTTTTATTTAATATGACTAAAATCATTACTGCGATTTTAAAACATGATGTTAATTTATTTTTCATCTCATCCACTAACTTTTTCCGCGGTAGTGATTATTTTGGGCGGAAAATGTATTTTTTAAATTTTTAAAATACGCCATTTTAATATAACCTAATGATTTTCTCATATTTGACTCACTTGAGATAAGAATAATCCTACTCCCTGGTGGAATCAGTTCTGCAAATTTCATCAAACTGCGTTGAATCACCTTAGAGGCATCCGTGAAAGTGTGAACAGTCGTGATCTGAACCACAAAAAATTAATATAATTTAAAAAATCAATCGAAATGAGCATTAGAAAGCGATTCCAAACATAATTTTAATAGCTTGTTAGTTTAACTTTTGAGATGTTAAAAATAAAATTAAGAAATTAGTAATTATTATTTGAGCTGCTGTTTAAATAGCAATCCAAATGATAGGCCCATATGTGAAAAACATGCCTACGCGCAGTGGCGTCGTTGGGGGGGGGCGGGGACGGGCCGCCCCGCGTGACACCATTAGGGGGGTGACACCAAAGGATACATTTTTACTGTGTTACATTTTATGTCAGAAAAAAAGAGACACATTCTTTTTATATTGAAAGAAATTAAGAAACAATAAAAACACGTTAAACGCCGAAACTTTTTATTGACATCAAGGACGAATCCCACTCCATCTTTTCATCAGTTAACTTACAATAATAAAACCGTCCCGACAAACAAACAAAGTTTTGTTTTTTTTTTAAATTATTTTTTTTAAAAAGGCAGTGTCTTCTGTTGTAAAAGATATTTATTAAAAAAACTGAGCTTTGAAGTATTGACATCATGGACGAATCCCAAATTCTTCCCTCTACGTCAGAGCGGTGTGGGGGAAAATAATACAATCTTTCTATTTTAAAAAAATCAAAAGATGGGTTTTGTTGTTTTTATTTTTAGAGGAAAATTATGAACTAATTAATATTAGTTAATATTTTAGTAAATAATATTTTTAAAGGCGTGCAAGCACAGATATGCATGTTTATGTATAGGTAGTCCTCCGGTTCGGAGTTGCCATCCTTACTAATGTTCCCTGCACGGCCACGCAGCTATCTGGCAGATTCCGCGCAGGAGTTTAGAGTTATCATGCCGCAAATTTCAATATGGAAAAAATTAGAATTTCTGCGCCTTTGCCAGAAAATTTAGAATTAATTTTATCTCTTATTCTACCTGGGACACAGTCGCAGCTTTTGTTAAAATCCAATTATGAAAACAAATTTAAATGTCCAGAATGTATCTTCCATTTCTTACATACAGCAAACAGACACTAACAACATAATTCAACTCATTCGTCTAAAGATAATACAAGGAAAATATCAAACACTCTCTTTAAAAAATATTTGACATTGGTGACTAGCCTTGAAGCTGAACAAATACTTTAATAGCACTCGCCGACAACTTTCAAAAAAGACTTTGGTGTCACGAACAAGCCGGTGTGATATTTTAATCAAAACAATGGGAGTTGTTTTGGGGTGATAGTGTGTTGAAAGGAGGGCTTTGATATGACAACTCAGTTTGCGCTGGACACCTTGAGAAGGATTTTTTTTTAGACGACACGGAAATCAAATGGCTTTCGCGGCACTTTGCTTTACACGTATTGTTGCTTAAATTGTTGAGAAACATACAAGTACAGACTGAATACTGTGAAGAGCTGGTCCGTTTGTATAATGACCCATAGTCATAGTCAATAAATATTTTTTCGTAGTGTCATTCATGAAGTAGTTGGATAATTTGCCAAATTAAGCAGGCTGTTACAAAGGGGAAAATCTAACGACCATGGAGGCATACCAGTTTGTATAATGAAGGATCAATAACCCAAGAGGCCATGAGCACCTTGGTGACAATTTTCATTGGTCTGTAGAGGTCGCTAAAATGTTTTCAGGGCTGTAAGGGGGAAAACATAGTACCATTCTCAAATTCGTTGAATGTCTGAGATGGCACGTGGACTATCGTTTTCTTGAAATCGACTTGATGCTATGGCGTATATTGTTGTAAGCGTTAATCGACACGTCAAATTTTAATTTCTGACAAGAAGAACTTGGTGCCCTAGTATCTAAATAAAAAGCATTGTTTAAAAGCTATGAAGACATTTTGCAGAAACTTATGGATCAGTATCGCAATTTAAATTTATGGATAATGCTAGCGGAAAAAATTAAAATGTGGGTTGATGCAGACTTTCGACAAGGTGATTCATCATTCAGTTTGCCATGACTGAAGTATAGTTCAGCGACTTTGTCATTCTGTTGGATATTTGTGCCACATTTCTTTCAACGAGCACTGGTTGCGAATGTGGATTTAGCCTAATGAATTCTATAAAAGTAAAATATAGAAATAGGTTGGAAGAGTTACATTTAGACTTGCTTATGAGGATTAAATCTTGTCAGAATGATGGACATCGGATCAACCTTGACGAAGTCTATAAAATATGGTTCTCGTTGAAAGACAGACGCCAGATCGCCCCAGAATAGATTAGCAGCTTATTGGTATGTTGGCATTTCGTTGATTTATGCATGATAAATACCGTTGCACAGATGAACAGAAATATACATTTATAATTCTTGTTTATTTTAATATAATCCAATATATTATTTTGATAAAGAAATGTGTCCCTTAATGTACATCGGTCCAATTGGTGCATGTATTTTTGTGAGATGTCAAAAATTTTAACACAAAAAATGGTACTCTTTAAACTTTGAACATGTGTTTAAAAAAATATATTTAGCACAACAACCGGCAAACCTTAGAGGGAACATTTATCCCCACTAAGCTGTTTATCTGTTATACAAACTTTTTTTTCATGTGGTAAAGAAATAAAAATACCTCCCTTGAAGGGGAGGAAAGTGCTGATTTACAGTGTTACAAGTTGACAAAAATGTAAAATTATGTATGTTCCCTTTATTAGCCACTGGAAGACAGGATGAGTTCTAGGGATTTGGGGCCATGCATAAATGACGTCACGTGCCT
>MUZC01000489.1:70636-101681 GCA_002072015.1 Radix auricularia
CTTGCCCAAAAGGTTGCACGTAAATGTGTCAATACCTACTGGCTTAAGCTCTGTTCCAGTATACAATCAGCTGCAGACATGGGCAATGCAAAAGTCATGTACGAAAACATCAAAAAGGCAACGGGCCCCTTGACGTCAAAAGCTGCTCCCCTAAAGTCCAAAAATGGAGAAATTATTCAAGACCAGGCAGCACAGCTAAAACGGTGGGTTGAGCATTATCTGGAATTGTATTCAACAGTTACCACAGTCTCCAGCACCGCTCTAGATGACATCCCAGATATGCCACTCATGGAAGAACTTGATGTCGTGCCCACACAGGAAGAGCTGAGCAAAGCAATTGACAGTCTAGCTTGTGGAAAAGCGCCTGGGAATGATGGAATACCACCAGAGGTTCTAAAGAGTGGCAAGACAGCTTTACTCCAACCATTGCACGAGATTCTGTCCCTCTGCTGGGAACTGGGCTACATCCCCCAAGACCTAAAGGATGCAAATATAGTGACACTATATAAAAACAAAGGTGATAGGAGTGATTGCAATAATTATCGCGGCATTTCACTCCTTAGTATTGTAGGAAAGACCTTTGCCCGCGTTATACTAAAACGTTTACAAAGCCTAGCATCCCGCGTCTATCCAGAATCTCAGTGTGGTTTCCGGTCCGGTCGGTCTACCATAGACATGGTGTTCTCCATACGACAGCTCCAGGAAAAATGCAGAGAGCAGCAGATGCCACTATACATTGCATTTGTGGACCTTACAAAAGCCTTCGACTTAGTCAGTCGCAACGGGCTATTCCAAATACTGGCAAAAATTGGATGTCCCCCTCACCTACTTGCCATCATCAGACAGTTCCATGAAAATATGCTTGGCACAGTACAGTTCGATGGAGCTAAGTCAGAGGCCTTCCCTGTCAGCAGCGGAGTTAAACAAGGTTGTGTACTCGCACCAACACTCTTCGCAATATTCTTCTCTGTACTTCTTCGATACGCATTCAAGGATAGCAGTGAGGGAATCTGGTTACATACCAGAGCTGATGGAGGACTTTTCAACACTGCCCGCCTCCGAGCCAAGACCAAAACGACGGATGTCCTAATTCGAGAGCTACTATTTGCGGATGATGCGGCACTAACAGCACATACAGAATCTGGTTTGCAACAACTCGTGTCAAGCTTCTCCAATGCCTGCAAAGAATTTGGTCTGCAAATCAGCTTGAAAAAGACAAACATCATGGCCCAAGACACTCGACCTCCTCCTACCATAAATATCGATAATGAAAACTTGGAGGTTGTGGACAGCTTCACCTACTTGGGATCCAAGGTCTCCAATACACTGTCCATTGAAGAAGAAATAAACAGCAGAATTGGCAAGGCAGCCGCAACAATGGCTAAACTAAATAAGCGGGTCTGGCAAAACACCAAGCTAACGGAGAAAACCAAACTGTGCGTCTATCGAGCCTGTGTCATCAGTACACTACTATATGGGAGCGAGACATGGACCACTTATACATCACAAGAGCGTAAGCTTAACAGCTTCCATTTGAGATGCTTGCGCCGCATCCTTGGTATTAAATGGCAAGAAAAAGTACCTAATAGTGAGGTACTAACGCGTGCCAATACCCAAAGCATGTTCTCAATTCTTAGTGAAAGACGCCTGAGGTGGCTAGGACATGTCAAAAGAATGAGCCCCGGCCGCATCCCGAAGGACCTCCTATATGGTGAACTTGCTTCAGGAAAGAGGAAAACAGGTCGCCCACGCTTGCGATTTAAAGATGTCTGTCAAAGGGACATGAAAGCAGCCAAAATACATACAAGTGACTGGGAGTGTAAGGCAGAAGACCGATCTACGTGGCGCACAGTTGTCAAAGAGGGCGTGATAGTAGCCGAGGAGCGAAGAATGGAGGAGGCTGCAGACAGAAGAGCTAGGAGAAAGGCCAAAACATTTGGAAGCACAGAACTCGTGTGTAAAAACTGTGGCAAAGACTGTCACTCAAGGATAGGACTGCACAGTCACTCGAGGAAATGCAACCCAACCCAACGGTGATGCACCATCGTCTCGCGAGACGGAAGGATGCCGGATATACTGGTGTGTATATCAAAGGACAATTGCTGGCTTTCATATGATTTGTTAACGATGACGAAATCATCAGTTATCAGGGAACAACAAGAGGTCAAGATGTGTTTATATATGAACCTAATATCTAAAACGCTTTAGTTAAATTCTTGAAGGGGAATTGGTAAAGATGATGCTCCCTCAAACACAGGATAAGTCGAACGATTTTTGCGATTCTTGCAAATCAGAGAAATGATAAAAATGATGACCACACTTTGGTCCATTCGTTCAAAAACTATTGTTGCTAAAGCATTAAACTATGAGCTGTTGCTTGTTCTGGTTAATATCGGAGGCGTCACTAGGGTTGGTGTCACCCTGGTCGGTAGCCCATGGTATCACCCGGAGTGGTAGCTCATGGTTTCACCCCCTCTGGATTTAACCCATAGAACTTCTCCGATTTTTCCAGTGCCAAATAACGGTAATACATAGAATTTAACATTTTTGTGTCACCCTGGGCGGCCCGCCCTCGCCGCACCCCCCTAGTGACGCCTCTGGTTAATATTATCAAATTGTTAAATAATTTTTATAAAGGCAAGGCCACTTCATAATTCAAACAGCGTTGCATCGCCATAACATAACCCTTTCTGAACGTCCCATTAAGTCATTCCATTTTTTCTGTCTTTTCATTACATTTTAAGAATTCTTAAACTTAGAAGTTCCAGAAAATAAGTGTAATTACAAAAACTATACTAAAACCATATGTGGGTTATAATAAATCGTAAAATATAATTAGGTTGTTGTCTATTGTCTGGGATTTCTCTTTATTCTGTAACAAACTGTACAAACAAACATACAAAAATACATAAAAACACGTATTAGCTTTAAACAGATAGAATTAAAAAGATAGTTATGTCATATTTACTCTTTTGCAGTTTTTATATTTTCCACTTTAATTATTGAAAATTTCCCTTCACATTTGACGACAGTTCCATTCCACTTCTTTACCAATTCCAACAGTTTTTCTTGGACAAGTTCTCTCGTAACCTTTTGGCTGAACTGGTATCCAGTGACCACAAGTACAATGTCAGTATCAACCTAAAACGTACAAAAATACAAGTTTTGATTATTCATAATCCAACATTGAGGACGACACCATAATATTTATATACCGTACCACCATTCCTACATTAACTAACATTGTAGTTTATACTGCAGGACATAATTACATAAATCTTCATACATGATTTAACATTGTGTAAGTTGATAATATTTTAAAATTATAAGCAAAGATGATGATGTTGATAATGTCTTTTACGTCTGTAATCGCCCATGATGATCCAACATCCTCATCGCGATGTGATCCTCAGAACGTGACATCGAACAGAGACATCTTAACATTTCTGTTCATTTTTAAAATATTTTTATGTTGCCACACTCAAGTCAATGATTTGAAGAAGACTGACTAATTATTTGGTGCTTGAAAGGAGCACATCCAT
The DNA here is from genome assembly GCA_002072015.1 of Radix auricularia. Classification (NCBI taxonomy): domain Eukaryota; kingdom Metazoa; phylum Mollusca; class Gastropoda; family Lymnaeidae; genus Radix; species Radix auricularia. The sequence continues at coordinate 74,179 of MUZC01000489.1, forward strand.
GGAGACTTATTTCTTTGCCCGTCCGCTCCGGGCACTTTTAAGAAGGAACTATCTAGAAGTACGCAGACCGTTTACTTTTTTTTTTTTAGATCAGTTCTTGCAAATAATCCAGTACCGAAAGAAATAGTCGTCTATTCGCTCAGCTACTGGTCAACAGTGGAATTCCTTATGGAGAACCGGTTTGATGTCGTTTGAGGAGATCTTCATTGCAGTCACAGTCTCCACTGTGTCAAAGAGACATCTATGGCAACAGCTGGTTTCTAATTCAGTTTAGGACGCAACTGACCCAGGGCATGTAAGTAGATGATAGAAACAAGCCTTGCCCACCGAACTCATAATAGGGTTCATTGGAGTTTATTTTCATTGTAGAAGCCGAGATCCCTAAAGGTTTTTGAAATGGGGATTTCAGAGCTACAAGACTGTTACCAACAACACATTGTATAACATTGCTAGTTGATAATATACTATGATTATATTTTTTTTTATTTCATATGTGATGTAAAATGGTGTACGCTGATAATATCATATATTAATTTAAAATTTTCATGTTATATGCTATGCGAAACACCATACTTATTTTAAAAAGGATCATGTTTTTCACTACATTACTGCTCTTATATTTATGTATAGGCTGTAATGTTTTTCTGACTGATTACTTCATATTACACGTGCTGCTAATTGCAAACTTTCATTTCTTTGGTTTATTTAGTTCTCACTGGATTTAAATGATTTAATTTATTATGGATAATGATTTCTAGAAGTCGATTATTGTTAAGACACACGCTTAACTTTATAAATTATATATAGAGATGAGCCTTAGACAGGTTAGGTAATAAGAGTTCAATTTTTATAAGTTGTGATAACACCTGAAAAACGGCAATTTGACAAACGTGACAGCAAGAACACATGATTGTTTTGCCGAGAGGACTTAAGTAAGACGTAGCAATACAAGATTGTGCAAAAAACATTTTTAACATGCTTAAAAGAAGGTGCACCAATGTCTCACTGATTTCTATATTCATCAGATTAACTCAAACTGAAGCTCATAAACTCATAGAGAGGAGTGAATCAGATATATTTTCCTTAACTGCAGATTCTTTTATTCACGAATGTAAAATCACCTAAGAAGTCTCCGAAATATTTTTTTTATGTTTTAATTAGGGCTGCAAATGTTAAGGATTACTTTCTCGATTAATCGTTATAAATTTCATCGATTTAAAATCGATAATAATAATATTTATCGATAAAAATTTTATTAACATCTAAGAAAATACTTATTTATTTATTTTCAATATTTTATAAATTAATTAATGAACAATATAATAGCCCAGATCACATTATCTGTATCACATAGGAACATAGTACAACAGTCAATAACAGTTAAAATAGTTCAAAAACATTTCTATGGCTGTTAGCCAGGGGCAAAAACTCATTAAACAAAAAAATGTTAATTACCTGTTTTTGTTACTTCCCATGAGATGTTTGGCTTTAATCAAGATTAACTATTAATTCATGATATTAATAGTTAATTTTTCAAAAGTTCGCGATTAAATTTAAATTAATCATTACCAGCCCTAGTTTTAATATTGCATTCCACCTTTAAAATGACACCTACTTTGAAATAAATGATAGTCACTTAAATTTTCTTCCCACACTAAATAATGTAAGCTCTTGTTAATTTGTTTTTAATGACTTTTGTAAATCTGACAGATTATTATTGGGATGAATGACATTTTCGGCGCATGTCCTCCTCAGCCTTTCATAGCACAGAATACAAACTGATTTATGACATTCTACCACCATATGTCATGAATGTCATGTTTTCTTTCACCCGTACATTTTTGTCAATGACCCTGCAGTCTTCCATCCATTTCTAGTGACTTGTACGTCACCCTAGATTTCCGTAATTTGGGCCTTACTTTTTTGTATTTCTATATGTTAGCTGTGTGCTTGGATTCTCGGTTGCAATTATTATTTGGTTTTTTGTTTCGTTGAAAAAGGCATCATGTCGACACGTTCGTTTTTTAAATATTTTTTTTAAAAATATTTTGATAATTTGTATGTCATTGTTTCAGATTTCAACCCACATGGTATTATTGATGTCTTATTAAGCTACCTAATATAATTAAAGTATACGCGATCATTTACAACTTTCAAAGTATTCAACACCGTGGTAAACATTTAGTTCGTTTTTATTAGTATTTTCCACTTTATTACGAAAAGTTGTGTATGGCTATTAAAATCTGTCTATAACTAACTCCCAAAACTAAACTCAACATGTAATAAAACACCAACGCTGCCGGAGTACATAATGGAATACGGCTCAAGCCAGGGGGATGGGACTTACAACATGTCCGTCTCTGTCCGGCAGGCCGTCAGTAAGATCTGTGTAATGGATCTGCTCACTGACAGCAAGCAGAAGTGCGCTGTTAACAGCTGGCTTGTGAACCAGAATAACTTTTATCTTCTTGGTGTTCTTGATGTAAGACAAGTCATCCGCAAAGTTGATGTCAGCTTATAAGGTAAACACGTTGTTGGAAAGAAATTTCATAAAATAGATCATTTAACCTAATTAACAAAATTAGGGGTCAGAGGTCAAAGCTAGAACAAGATAATTAAAATTGCTCCATCCCTCGAACACATTATGACAATGCAGAAAGATAGCGAAAACCCTTTAAACTTTAAATTAATCATCTATAAAAATATTTTCAGGAAATTTCCTTTTTTCAGATATCTTGTTTGTATATGTACTTTAACGAAGACAGCCTTTTAATAACATTTTCTTCAAAGACTGACCCTGAACAAATAAACTTTATGGATAGTTTTTTTTTTTTTAATTGCTAATTTCTTCCAAGATCCCCAATTTTCTAAGAGCATAAATTGTTAAGGCAAGAAACAAAACAAACAAACAAACACACACACACACACACACACACACACACAACGAATTAGAAACTTTCACACATTACAGGTGCTTTTATTGCAGATTGTAACTTCTAATCTAGACTGTTACTTCTTTTCAAAAACTTAAAAATTTAGCTTAATATAATTTTCATTATATTTAATTATTTATTTATTTATTTTTGTGTGTGCGTGAGTTTTGGTTAGTAATTAAAAAATAAACAAAAAATTTAATGTGCATTGTGAATATAGATTAAGAAACCATGAAAAAATGAACCGGTTAATGAGTTTGTGTAAAAATCTTGAGGACACTCACTCATACTCACATAATAAGGTAGACAACTCATTAACGTTCTCGGTATTGAAATAAATTAACCCCTAAACTTTAACGTTTAACTGAACCTACTTACACAGATTATTTTAGTGAGGGTTTTAATAAACAGATGATGTTTACAGCTAACAACGAAATATTATTTACAGCTAATAAGGAAAACATGCTTACTGCTGATAAGAACGAGTTTTGATCCTGGTGGATTTGAATCCGCAAAAGTTCGCATTTTTTGTTTGATCTTTTCGTCTGCGGCATTTTTTAAACCTGCAGGGACATCCTGGACTGTAACCTAAATCATTTTTTTTAAATAGGGGAATATAGAGACAATCATTAATCATAGACTAATATCCCTATATATATTTAATTAATAAAATCTTCTATTTCCTTCTAAAATATTAAAATAATTGTCAGTTTTAGATTTTTTTATTTAAAAACTTTTGCTCCGTCGGTAGCCTTAGCAAGTCAGACTTTTCAGCGGTGTTTCACGTCTCAAATAAATATTACTGATTGCGATATTTCTCCTTCTGTCATGTTGTAAAAATCTTTGTTGATATCACGTGACTTATCAACGAGCGAGTAGCTTTTGGTACTGGATTAACAACACATTGTCACCGTTGAGGACTTAGAAAAAGCAGGGTCCCGTTAGATAATTGTTGAAGAGAGCTAAGGATTGTGCTGTAGGTGATGTTGGATATCATCTGTTCAGCCATAGAGCGTAAGCGCATCTCTCTCCCGTAAAGACAGTGGTGAGGCCATGGTAGGAAATGCAGGCTGATAAAAAAAAGAACACAACACATGAGCTGCTTGTTCCTGCTAAGGACAATTATTTACTGTAAATGGCTTCCGGAAGGGGATTAAAGTTAAAGCGACAACCTTTGATGATGTAGGCGATATAGGAATTCATATGTTCAGCCATAGAGGGTAAGCTCATCCCTCTCCCTGTATATTGTCGCCTGTTCCCCTACCTCCAGTCTCTAATGTCCCGCTAAACAGCCTTACAAGGTGTGGTGTTAATGGAAGTGTATGAAGAACATCGCCTTTTTTTTACAAGAGTCGTGATGATCAGAATATTGATCGTGGGCACTAAGTTAATAGAGGAATATCAGTATATTCTTCTGACACGGAATGTTACTAATATACCCAGCATCACAACAAATGTTTCAAAATTGAGAGATTTATTGGCGTTCAAATTTTGTGAATGCGCAATTATTTCATTACTTCAAATGTACAATTTATTAGAATCTATATGTCGTTACTTCATTACAGAACACGTACACAGGTTTAGCTGTAATTTACATTTCGTTATTGACAAAGAAGGAAAGTGTTTGATATTAATATCGAATGAAACCCGTCATTTCCAGTATAATGATTTTACAGGAGAAAAAAAATATGTCAATATTGTCATAACTTTAGTTGACTTGGTTCAATACTTTAATCGACTTTCATATGTTTAAATAAATAAATAGAATTTTATTAATGTGTGAAGAAAATTGTTTATTAAAAAGTTGTAAAAAAACAAAATACTAACGTTTCCTTTATTTAAATCCTCCTTCGTTGTTGCTGACTCCTTTGATGAATCCAGTACACATAGGAATTCTCGTTCAGCGTAGTCTGCTGTGACAAACTTCTTCCTAATATTGCTGATTAGTTGGAGAACTGACTTTCCAGAAGGTACTGAGCAGTTCTGAATGTCCCAGAATATTCCCAATGACTTTGGACCTAATAACATTTAATTGTTGGCCATATATTTAGACAAGCAAATATTTTAACAGAAATAAATAAGGTAACATTTATTTTTTTTAAATTGAACCTTCCAAATTTACGAGTTTGGGATTTTAAAACTATAAAACCTCTTAAAATTCTTCGACATATAATGTAAATACATCACGATGTTTGCGGCAAACGTGAATCGTATAAGGTTAATTATGACTCAACGGGAATGGGACTTAAGTCATGCATTTTTTTATTTTAAAAAGTTGTGGTGTATAATCTAGGTTAAAAAGAAATTCAACTCTAATCACCATTTTGTGCCTGGCCGATATTTTTAGTGAATCTCAAATCACTGTTAATTGCTACATGTTCTGCGCTGCCAATGTTTATATGAGTAGAACCTTTGTTCGGTAATTTGTTTGAATTTCCAGTGGTTCTAGGTGGGACATCAGTTTCGGCGTCTGTTCCCAAACTGTTGGAACCGTCTGAGCTCCGTTCATTATAACCAGCCATTTTGGAATTCTTTAAGAAAAAAGAAATTATTATTTCAGAGAGCTGATTGAATTTTTGTCTGCCCTGAATGACAACATACTTTGATTCATGAAACTATTTTTAGACAAATTAATTGTAAATTGTATTTTCAAGGGTGGTTAAGAATGAAAAAAATACAATAATTTTTTTTAAAATTTAATTTTCAATAAAATTTATACGGTATACCTGTTTTAGTAATGAAATTAAACATTTTCTTTAATTTTAATCGCTGTTTAATCGATCAAAATAATTTTAATCGATAAAAACTATCGATAATTACCGCAGCCTTAATATATATATATATAGGACATAAATAAATTAATTGCTTAGCGAGATAAAATTAACGGAACTAATAGAGTTTCGAATTTCACCGAGTTCCTTGGGTATGAAAATAACATTTTATTTCATAAAAGGAATTTTTGAAATTCAGTAAAAACACCCTTCAAAAATCAAACAACTTACAGAAAAGAATAATTTTAAAAAATCAATTTGATCAAATCCACGAGTCTGCCGGTCTATTTTACATTCACCGTGACCAGATACCCTTGACGAATAAAAGACAATAGTTAATCGGCCTTATTACCACGGTATTTTTTTATAAATCAGTTATTTTCAATATAAAATACTAATCTTTGTTGAGCCTACCACCTTTGAAGCCGTTCTTCCAATAACAAACACATAACAAAATAACTACACCACAAAATGAATCGCTACGACTATGGATTAATCAGTTTTTAATGGGTTCTAAAACTATTGGTTATAACGCATTTTTTAACAATGAAATTGCAAATATACGTTTTTATTTTATTATTTACTTTTGATTTATTTCTTGGACATAAAATTTGGGCGCATTTCTAATAGATATTTTCTAAATTTAACTCCAAGTGTATTCCATTTCATTATCTGTTACAGCAAAAATAAAGTTGTTGTTTTTTTTCTTTAAGTTTGCCGATTTTCTATTCTCATTTAATTGTAGAGGCAGAATTTTAAACTTCAAAATATAGTATGTAAAAATAATATCAATTTAAAAAGTTTTTAGAAAACATTAAAGCAACCAATAACTTATTTTCTGTTAAATAAAATATCCAAGCAATTTTTTTAAATATTTTCTTTTTTTAAAAAAACCTTCTATACCATATTACTTGTTATCAATATTTATCAATTTAAAATTGCATTTTGTTCGTTTATAAGTCTTTGAGAATCATTTTCCAAATAAATTTCGGACTTTCCGTTCATTTGAAAACTGGAAAATTCCGAAAAGCATTAGTTTATATTCCTTTCAATTGGTTTACTAACAGGAACTCCGAGTTATTTATAGATCTTCTGTTAAATTTGTATCGTGTTTGTAACTAAAATGCTAGTAAACCACCAGTGTTGAGATCATATTAACTATAGTTCCAATTTTTATATTGGTGCTATCAATACATTAAATCGCGACAACTGATATATATATAATAAAGTATATTCCCCCCTATAAATATGACGTCACAAAGTTTCGCCGCTCAACACTCCCCCCATTAAAGCAGTATTTCCTATATGAAAATAAGCATGTTTCAAATCAGTTTAGTGTAAGGCTGTATTCTAATATCGTAAAACGCGTGAAGCCGGCGAAGCCATTTAAAAAGTTATTAAATATATTGTACGCAATCAAATATTTATTTAAAGTTGCGCGCTTTGATGTGACCTCACATTTCTTAAACAACCCCCCCTCTCGTCACAAATGTATAGCCCACCTGCCCCCCCTCTCTTTTTTATGCATGACGTCATGTATGAACGGCTTAAAATCGTCACGTGAGGTTGTGCTTTTCTGGTAATTTTGTTAGGTAAGTTCATTTATGGTGAGTTCTAAGAAAGTTAAATAGAGAAGCCAAGCAACGAAAAACAAAAATTGAGATCACCCAAGAGTTGAAAAAATATTGTTATATAAGATTAAATTTATGTGTGTGTCCGGGACTTAATGGAAGCATGCCAAGAAAGACGATTTCTATGGTTGTGAAAAACAAAGACTCTATTAAATGGGAAGATGCGGGTGAAATCGATTACAAAACAAAGACTCTATTAAATGGGAAGATGAGGGTGAAATCGATTACAAAACAAAGACTCTATTAAATGGGAAGATGAGGGTGAAATCGATTACAAAACAAAGATCGGGGAGACAAGAGTAAGCAAACAACTGCTTTTGACTTGGATAACAGGAACACAGAAATAAAAAAGTTCTTTAAATTTATGACATTTATGTATTTTAGTTTTAACAGCATTGTTTAAAGTATTTTATACAACCACGTCAGTAAATGTTGGGGGGGGGGGGGCTTTTTTCATGAGAATGGATTAATGGATTAATAGTTTTCCCTCTATTTCTTATAGTAAAAATACATTGTTATACGTCCAAGAGTCTGAAACGGATTAAGTACGTATGCCATGGTACCACCAGTGGCGGCGTTAGGTAAGCGCGGGGCCTAGTGCCAGCAATGACCCCGCGGGGCTAGAGTACTAGTAAGGATCGCTAAGCACCAGTATGCTATGGTATTTAAAAATATGAAATATCTTGATTATTGTGTAATTTTAATACCGCGTGTCACCTTTTTATTAAATTATTACAAGTTCATTATTTTCTCTGGTCTATAAACAACGGTTTATTCTTATCGAAAAATGACGTGCCGGTTACGACGTGATTTAAATGCAATTTATTGGCAGACATATTGCAAAATAATGCGTTTTGCTAATTGAAAGTGAACTGTGGATGTCGACATGCATATGCTTTACAATCGTTTCCAGCATACGTTCTACCATCCACTCTTTGGTACTACATGTATAGGCTATTAACCAGGACGAGACATGTTCAGGACCGAAACGCGGGGCCTACCTAAGCGCGGGGCCTGGGGCAGTCGCCCCAGTTGCCACCCTCAAACGCCGCTCCTGGGTACCACAGTACTTCGAATCTCCATTAAATTGCACTACTTTTAGCGATAGTGATAGGGAAATCCCGTTATAAGCGGCCGTGGGTTTTTCGGGGTGTAAAAGGCAATACAGGTAGACTTCCCTTATCTAGATGCGATCTCGCCGGTGTCACGAAATAAAGTCTCCCCCAAAATAAAGTCTCCCCAGGATAATTTATTTTAAAACAAAATCGCCCCCGGAGAATTTGTTTTAAAATAATGTCTCCCCCTTTAAAATGGATCCTCCCCTTAATTATTGGAAATTATAAATAATTGTTTTATTCCATTTTATTACTTAAAATACAGTTTGATTTTGTTCTTCATGCATTTGTGTATGATTTTTGGAAATTCAACAATCATAAGCTTAGTCAGGGGCGTAGCAATGTGTGGGCTTAGTGCGTGTATGCCTGAATACACACATTTTTAGAGGTGGCTCATTGCCCAGAGTTATTTAAAAGAATAATAGACAAATGATTTGAAAAATAAAGATGATCAAGTAATACTAGAACGTCACACTGAGGTATTGGAACAAAAAATTTTACTATTGACGTTTTTGAGTATCACCTGTGGCTAGGACTTACACGAAATTTGCGATTTTTATTTGTGCATTATAATGATTCAAAAAGAGTATTAACAAATTTTGTCGGTAGCCTTTATTAAGTTTTCAGCAGAAAATTTAACAAATTCAATTTGCCAATGATTGTTAATTTATTTTTAAAAATTTTAATTGACTTTTAAAATATATTAAAAGAGATTTCAAATGGGATTAGAGTCTACTTTTTGTGTAGCCGTCTCAAGAAACACAGAACATGCCAAAACTAAGTCACACAAACATTAGATCACACGCTCTAACGATGTCTTACTTTGGGTTGGAGTCACTCGATAGTTTGTTTTTTTTTCTATAACATAAATCAACGTGATCTGTGGAGATCTGGGTTGGTTGAGGTGAGGCGCTCGCTCAGTTAGTTTCAGATTCGTGTATAGGTGTGCCCTTGAATTAGGCATAAAGTCAATTATCTTACAGAATGTAAGAGCCCAGAAGACTGAAGGTGTAGCTGAAAGGTGAGCTTTTTTTATTGGTGGCATGGACCAGGAAAGCGCAAAGAGTCATTTGTTAGGCATGCACGAGACTAGCTAATGAGTAGATTGCTTCAAGACGAGCACGTACTGTCCATTTATGTTGTCCTTCGAGCCATGGTTTACTAAACTATGAGGAAGACTGTGTAGGACACCTGCATGGTCTAATGTGGTAATCTAATGTAATAGTCACGTACTGGGAGGCTTGAGGGAGTTATGTATAGTTTTAAGTTGTACGATCATCAAGTAATCAATGAAAAACTAATTTAACCGATAATCAAACGAGTAAGTGGGGCAGAAATGGTTTTTTGGGCTATAACCCTAGTAAAGAAGAGATCGCAATAAAAGGTGGTGAGTTGTGTGGGAAATTTATTACAGAATTAGACAGAAAGAGTTAAGAGATTGGCTAGTCAAAATTCAAAACAGAAGTGGACATTATATGTGCTCAGTCATTTTAATATTCTATTGATTTTATCATGGATCCGTGTATAGTTGCGGATATCGTGGATTATGTTGAAAATAAAAAGTTCACGACCACGCACAATTCCCATTCACAGCACAAATTACGTGTTCCATGCACAGTCAAGTCTTCATGCTTATACAATGTATAGAGTCTACACAACAAGTGTCTTACAAAATTGTAATAATTTTTTTAATTTAAAAAATGCTTATAAAGAATACTTTGTAACTGTAATTGCAATTGTTGCTTAATTCTCATCCTCAAAGTATTTTATGTCTACTAATATGAAAAGTTTAACTTGTAGTTAATTGTGATTTTTTTGTGTTCACCCTGATTAGTCTAATATTTTAGAAATGCTCGCAATATAATATTGTAACATCAAAGTACAATTTAAAGACTTAATAAACTATGTTAAAGGATGTCTAGATTTGACTATCATTAATTTCATAATTAGTACAGACACTTTAGACAGAGGAGGTATAAATTATACTGAGAAAAGTTAATGGTTGTCATGGTTATTGGAGCAAATTTCTCAATTTTATGTAATAGCCCGGAGGTGAATTGATTTCCTACCCATCAATAAAAATTTTATAAATTTTAATATATTTTTGAGTTTAAGATCTGTTGTGGCTGTTACAATTCAAATTCATAAAGAAAATAATACATTGGAAAGTAAAAAAATAATTTCATATTCGTGATATGAGATTATCTATTCGTGCATGGTGATGTTATCAAAATAAATTCCAATAATTAAACCTGCTTTTCTAAATTCTCTAAACATAATTACATTTTAACATTCGATTTGTGTGCGTACGTAAACTTTTGACTAAATAAATGAAAGAAATTGTATTCCTTACAAATTATTTGATATATATATATATATATATATATATAAAGCTGATTACGCCTTTATTAATATGTAGAAAAGGCTGCGTGGTTATAAGACGTTTTATTTTTTACTTGTATTTGTAGTTATATAAATAGTCTAACAAATTATACCTTTGGCATATATAAATGACTGTTTAGAAATACTTAAATACAAGTAGCCAACATTCAGTGAATTATTAGATTTTAAATTTGATATCAAACATATAGGAACAGCCTCTATGGAGCTATTACAGATATTACTGCACTATTTAAATGTATGCCGCCTAACAAGAAACTGCTTTGGCCGTAGAGTTTTTTTTAAAAAAACATAATCAGGTCATGGGCTCAACAAGTCAGTGGCGTTGTTTCAGATATGGTTTCATTGCGTGCCGCTTCTTTAATTGGGTCACTCCAACCCCCGTCCCCAGCCCCCACCCCCAATTCAACAGAGGATTGTTGGTGTCTACCGAAATTGTAGGGCCTATTGGCGAGATGGTGACATGATTTCTCACCGTCTGAGCACCTGACATGTGTTCAATTTTACCGTTTATAGTAACAACACAACCCATGCCTTCAAAGACACAATACTTTTTTTTTTTAAATGCTTGATGCCAACTCCGTTAGAGTCAATTTGCACAGTGAGAAAAAATGCAATTAAGTAAGAATTTTTTTTAAAATGTTACGCCCCTGAGGGGTGTAAAACGGAATGGTCCAACTCCACCTCCATATCTTTCTGTATCTACGCAACTACCATAAATAGAATTAGAGTAAACATGTGTGAATAATAGAAATTTAATTATTCGTTATTCTATTGTTTTTCAGTAATCTCTTTGTACTATATGAAAAGGTTGTTTTGAGGGGGGGCGAATTTATTTTGGGGGAGAGATTATTTTACGGGGTAGGGGGGAATTTATTTTCGGGAGGAAAATATTTTCGCTCCCCGGAGAATCCGTTTTAAAAAAAATCGCCTGGGGGAGACTCTGTATGGGGGAGGATTTATTTTGCAACACCGGCACAGTCGGAGGTGGAGAGTATATATTCTTGACGCGGATAGTCAATTATTAACTCTTAGAAGACGAAACTTGAATTTAAAAAAAACATTCATATCTGTCAGATGAAATAAAAGTCTCATAATGTTTATTTTAATTTAAGTGTGAAATAAAGATCTACTTTTGTGGAACGTTAAATTATTGCCCTTTTGGCCATAAGAAAAACTGATTACTGTCTTCCATGTTAATGTCATGTTAGTGTCTGCCATGTTACTACTGTCTGTCATGTTAGTTTCTGTCATGTTACTTACTGTCTGCCATGTTACTGTCTGCCATGTTACTGTCTGCCATGTTACTGTCTGCCATGTTACTGTCTGTCATGTTATTTCCGTCACGCTAACAAGTATTAAAGCCCTTCTCTAGAGGAAATAATGCTAAACCATTTAAAAACAAGTGTGCAATTTCCACGAGACATGAAATCAAAGTAAAACAATAATTGTTACAATTTCAGTTTATTGTCTTGTATGTAACACATATTTTTCTTCAAGACTTATGGTTTATTTTTAAAGTATTATACACTTATTTCATTCAGCAAGTAATCAGTCACAATTCAATAACATTTAAAGATAAGCACACGAACTTCTTGTCATTATTGTAGTAATGGAGATGTAGAGATTTGTATCAATATCCGGTATCCATCTGCAATTGATGAGCCAACAGCTGCATTCTTTAAACATTATAATATTAAAGATGACAGGAGCCCCCAGGGACAAGCTCTAGAATATGTTAAGTTAAAATGGACAAAAACTTTTAAGTTGAGATATCATTGAATGTGTTGACTAGGTGTAGTCACTGGGAATGAATCTTCCTCTAAGAGTTGCACACAAGTACGCACAAACATAGCTGCAAAACTGAGACACTGCCATAATGACTCAATGAACTTCTGTATTATAATAGAAGGACCGTCTGTAACAGATAAGATGGGACCGTCTGCAACAGATAAGATGGGACCATCTCAACAGATAAGATGGGACCGTCTGTAACAGATAAGATGGGACCGTCTGCAACAGATAAGATGGGACCATCTCAACAGATAAGATAGGACCATCTCAACAGATAAGATGGGACCGTCTGCAACAGATAAGATGTGACCATGTTAATGAAAGTTGAAATTATTTGAACTTTGACAGAGTCTCATTTTCAAACAAACAAAAAAGAAATAAAATTGATTATTTTAGCATGAGCTGAAGTTTTTTCCATAAAGTACATTTATTATTTGCTGGTGGTAAAAGTGTTAGATAGCCCACCCTCACACAAAGTGTTGAGATAGTCAGTCCTCACATTAATTGTGTACATAGATAGCCCACCCTCACACAAAGTGTTGAGATAGTCAGTCCTCACATTAAGTGTGTACATAGATTGGCCATCCACACATAAAAGTGTTTAAATTAAGATGAACATTGCTTCAAAGGTGCACACTACTACACACATATTATCTAATTACAAAAATAGTGTAAACTTCATGGAGGGTTTCATAAAATGTGATCTACACATTCCCATAGTTATCTATTGAAAGGTATCTGCATGACTAACAAGTGCATTTCGTCTATAATTATATTATATGCTTTTAAAATCTTTATTTTAAAATCACTCATGCGCTTTAAATGACTGCTCAGGGGTTCAATGAAACAAAAATGTTTTTTTAAAAAACTCCGGTCGAGCAGAAATGATGATTGTAGAATTAAAATTTAATGCCACCTTAAGTATAAATACAACAAATTTACTTGGTAGGAGAAATTATTTCTTAGTAATATGTCAATTAAATTAAAAATTATAATGAAATTTTCTCCTAACAGCCATTTGTTCATATTTGATTTGTTACAATTGAATATTGAAGTCCAGCTTTAAAAAAATAATATGTTTACATTAAAATGATCTAACCCTAGTGCACAAAACATTCCCATGATAGTATTAACATGTTGCTGAAGAAAGACGCCAAGAAGAAAAGTGTCTCACAGTCAGTTAATGCTAATCACACCAGCAATATGATGAATAGATTTCATATTAAATAATACCACTCAGAAATGCTACAAAGCTGAGCTAAAAGCATGTCAGTAAGAGAATATATAACAGCAGTTTGGCCTGGATTAGCTGTGTGCGATCAACGTGTAAGCTATCAAATTATTAGTCTGTGTTATAAGATTTTTTTCCTCAGACATTTGTCCTCTCAATGACTCATTAAGTCATTAAGATAATAAATCTCCCCCCCCCACCCCATGCATATACCTCTATATAAAAAATTATTGTGGTCAATGGTGCCCAATGTGCCTACCATCCACTCCCCCCCACCCCCATAAAGAACATTTTTTTTTTTTTTTAAATCTGGAAAAGTGTTTTAACAAGTGTCATCAACAGGCTTTTGAAAACTCTCCCAGTTACAATTTGACACTTGAAAAGAACTGCAGGCAAAAAGTCATCCATCAGATTAAAATAATTTGTGTCTTAAATATTTTACCTTTAATCTGGGCTTTCAGTGGACAGGTTTTTGAAAAGTTTCAAATTAAAATGAAAATTTTTTTTTCCCTTTATATGATAAGATTATTTTGACCATGATAAGCATGCAACATTTATTTATAAGCAATTGATTTGAATGAAATGAGAAGTTATATATAAGATGATTTTTTTTCCCTTGGTTAGCTCATTCAGTAATACTTTGATTTCATTTTAAGATGGCCCGTTGTGCTAAATGGGGCAGTAAAAACACAAGGAGTACCAACAGCCTAATTTTGTTGTAAACAAAATGAGGGGTGAGACTGCAATCGGGCTTATAAAAAAAGTAGATGGAAAAGACGTAAACCAGGTAAGGGTAAGCCTGACAGGACGTGACAAAACGCTGTTCTGTCAGCCTAACCCTTACCTTGTCTACGTCTTTTGCATTTACTAATTTTGTTGGGAAAGAAACAAAAGATGTTTACATTTATAAGGGAAATAATTATGGAAAATAGATGGCACTAACTTTCTTCAGGGTCCAGAAATTTGTTAAAATCATGAATGAGACAAACACATGACATATATATTTTATATACTTTATAATTACTTTTGGAGTACTGCTCCATATTAACAATCATTATAATTACTTTTGGAGTACTGCTCCATATTAACAATCATTTTTTCACATCAAAGTTAGTTGAAATATAATTGTACATTGACAACATGCAAGAGATTATTTGATGGGGTGACCATTGATTTCTGGGACTAGATGATGAAAACACGACGCATGGTAATGATGGGAATGGTTTCTGTCTGACGCTAAGTCAGTTGACCCACTTCAGCAAGGGCAGCTGTTCTTCCGATATTTTCATGATAAGACACATCTCTTGGATTAAAAAAAAAAAACTTTTAAAAAGACTTCTTTTTAAGGGAAATAACTGGAGATCAGGGGAGAGTTTGTGACACGAGTTGTTGATTCAAATGTAGAGAGACAAAAAGTGATTGATCACGGCCAAAACTGAGGGGCTGGCAAGGTGGAAATAAATATTTACAAGTCACAACTGATGTTACATTTATTGATGGATAATTCTATGGAATTATATATCTTTTAAACAATTTTCTTTTAAAAAATACATCAGATTTGGATTGAGTTTCTTGTTCCGAGAATTAAAAGATTTGATTGAAGTCTTAAAGTGAATCTAAACAGTTGACTGTTAGATCAGTTGGCATTGTTGGGTAAATATTTGATGTTTACCACGGTAAACGAATCATTGCAGTTCTTAAATATTAAGGAGCAAGGATAAAAATGACACACTAGAGGTATTTCTATAAGTCATTAAATTTTCAAAAATCTATTGCCGTTATATTTTTCTAAATGAATTGTATTTCCCACATTTTACAGACGGCTCAGAAGAATTGCTTTTATCCTTTACACAACTGTAAAACAATTGGATGGATCGTGTGCTTTCTACAAATGTAAGTTTTGTAAATATTGTTATAGGTCACAAGAAAATTCTAAATCTGAATGAAATTTAAGGAAATTAAAAAATTCCTTTTTGAAAAGATTTGAACATCTATTTTTTCAGCGAGTCACAGATATAAATATAATGAACATATTGTGCCTTTGAACAAAATGTCTTTTTCTTACAGCCTTTAAACAATTATCAGTTTCCGTAAGACTGCAATAAGGCTTCACTCAAGTAATTTACATTTTTAATTCTCTCTTAACAGTGCCTCATTTTTTAACATAAAATAAAGCTTCTCTTTCAATATTTAACCCAGAGCTGAGTTGCAAATTTTTTTTTTTTGATTATCAGTAGAAAAAAAAAATTTAAAACAAGAATCAATGACTACAAATATATTTGGAATAGTTTTTTGACATTTATAATATAAAACAAAGTATAAAATATTTTTGTCAAAAGGATCTACTTTTTAACAAGACAACCAAAACCAAAAAGTTTTAGTAAAATGGTTGAGTGAGACAATGGGTAATCCCTGACACCTGTCATGTGTTTTAAAAATAAAACAAACAAAAAATGTCAATCTAATGGTAGTAAATTTTAAAATGTGATAGGTCTGGAAAAAAAAAATCCTAATCAATACTTCAAATAACCCAAATACAAAGTCATAAATAATTTTTGTTTTGTGCTGAAAGCGCTTGTTAATGTTGTGCCTGGTAACTTCCCATGAATGAAAGCACCATAATAAAAAAAAAAAAATACAAAATGCAACTGCACAGCAGCCGTCTGGCTTGGCTACTCAGTAAAATTTATCAAAGCAACTGAAAATAATTTACAGAGAATTAACACCATATTTTTAAAAAACAGCTCAATCAATAAATTACATAATGAAGTGCTTTATATTATAAAATGAAATTATTTTTAAAATGCCATTTTTTAAAAAAAAGTAAAATTGACATCTCAACATCCAATACGTATATATACAGATCTGATCTAGGAGCGGATGTCAACTTAAGTGTGGTGGGCTTGGATAACAAAAATAATGTCAGTTGTATAAATATATACCATGATGTCATATCTGCAGGCAAGTGATGTCAAAAAGAACTAAAGAGCTGGAGGGGGCTAACTATCATACATTGGCTTTATTGAACACTGCTAGGATCCAATGGGGACGCTTCTTGTACTCCTCTTTCTTGACTTGGTAAATGGCCCTCAGGTTTTTAGGAGCTGGGCCCCAGTCACTGTCGGCTTTAACAGAGGACGCCAGGCGCTGGAATAAAATTATGCATTAAGATAAGAACTAAGTGCAAAGTTTTTTCTACGGGAGTAGATTTTATTGAAAATATTTTCCTTACAGTGGAATGAGGCTTTAATAAATATATTAGGGCTGTTATCGATTAATTTAAATTTAATCGTTAACTTTTGAAAAAATTACCGAATAATTAATCGATAATTTTGATTAAAGCGAAAATAAGTTGTATGACGTCATTAAACTGAAAATGTCATAAAATGCCCATAACTTAAGTATTTAATTTTTAAAAAATTAATAATTTTAAACGATGTATTTAAATATAATTAGTTCAATTTAAAGTCAATAGATTTTAATTTTGTTGTTGCTAATTAAGTAAAAGAATGTTTTTTGGTTTTTTTCAGAGTCATTTCCTTATAAACACAGTTTATTTTAAATCTTACACTTTAATTTTTTAAATTTTTTTTATAAATACAGAAGTCTGTAAATGTAAGTAAGAAAATAAAAATATTATTAATTATTATTTATTGACAAATCGAAAAAATTGTTAAAAATATTTTCTATAATTTTAATCGCTATTTTATCAATTAAAATAATTTTAATCGATAATTTTTTACCGATTAATCGAGAAATTAATCGTTAATTTCCGCAGCCCTAAAATATATATTAAAAATTGGGCAATTATTACAGGCAAGTTTGACTTTTCTTGAGGCACACATCTTAATCAGTGGCTCTCAGAAATATTGAGAGGCAAATCCCATTTTTAGAGGAGAAATTCCCAGAATAAACAATAACTCCTATTTTTCTCTTATTATAAGCTGGGTAGAAGCATTAGAAACACAGATCCTAATTTTAATTACAAATGACATTTAAACTCTTGGACACAATGTAAACTCATCTGCTTCAAAAAAAAATAATTTTTAAACAGACTTTCAGAAATGCGGCATGATGAAGTGTTTGGAGACTAAGACAAAAATCCAATCAAAATAAACTAAGCCCAAACACCTTCCCCTTAAATTAAATTAGATCAGGTAGTTTTTGCACATACCTGCCAGAGGTTCCCCTGCTGGTTGTAGAGAACAATGACCATACCGATGGGGATGGGGAGGAGGGGAATCACAGATATCAGGAAGCCAATGATGTTGGCGTGTAGCGGGAAGATGTAGCCGTCGTAGACAGGCAGGGAATATTTGGCACATGTAAATATAAAGGCAACCTGAAAGAGAAAAGCAGTTGGAAGCGTCAGTGATAGTTTTACAACTCCTCTGTAGGAAATTGTCCTTTTATTAGTGGTTAGATACAATATCGCTGTTACATGGACTAGGAATTTAGCGTAAAGCAGTGGTCTCCAACCCTTTTTGGGTGGTGACCCCACCCCATTTTATAAATGCCATGTGAACCGTGAACCCCATGAAATTTAAATAAATCATTTTTTCAATTCAGTTTTTTACAAAATAGAGAAAATTTGCATTAAGGTGAATATTTTTAGTCGACATTTGACAACCCCCAGAAAAACTGGCATCGCAACCTCGCTGGCGTAAACCACAGTAAAGGTTTTTAACACTAAATTTTTTATTAAAATTTTTTTTAATGATACAAAATCATCCACTGACAATGTATCTATTATTTCCTTGTTTTCTAGACAGGGAAAATAAGTAATGGAATTTCCGACGTTTTAAATTTCTTATATTAACTTCACCTTCTTGTCAAAGTCAGTCGGGTGGGTGCAAAAACAAAATTAAAATATGACCCACTTCCTATGATCCTATAGAGCTGAAATTTTGCACATACACTTGTGTCACGGAACAATGCAGTGTATCAAAATTTCAGATCAATCGAAAGTACCGTAATAAAATTAATGTATTTTTAGTTTATCTCTATGTAGCCGTCTGATATAGTAAACATCCACGGGTCACTGGAGTCACTCCAGCCATCGATGACCACATTCCTGTTTTTTACAGCAAGGGGAGTTTAGTCACGTTCAGACTGTAATGTTTGTCGCACTGAGAATATTATTTTGAATATAATCAATACTTTTAGTTCTGTCTCATATATAAGGGATTTATAGTCAAAAACTTTATTTTTACGGGTTGTTTAATTCCTATTTTCCGGACTGAGTGGTATCCATTTCAGGTATCCTTTAGTTAACATAGCCAAAATGTTGCAATTCATCTATAATTTCTAGGGCTGCTACTGTTGTAAAAAATTGTGTGCGATACAACAGGAAAAAATTTAATAAAATTATGTCGATTAATTATATTTTAATAACGCATATATAGATCCAGTTAGTCAAAATTTGTTATTTCGCGAAATCGATTAAGTTGCGGTAATTTCACGGCTCCCAAATTTTGTTACGTAACACAGCAAATTCTTTCTGCTATGTAAGAAATAAGGAAGAAAATTGTTTTTGTTTACATATGCATGTCTATAGGAGGGAAAAGTATGAAAGCAAAAAAATTATAAATTATTAATAAATTTGAGAGAAAAAATATTTAAAATATTTTCTTAAATTTTAATCAAATTTTAATGGATCAAATTAATTTTAATCGATTAAATTTTTAACGATTAATGAATAGTTAATTTCCGCAGCCTTAATAATTGCACATAAGCAGACTATGATAATAATTTTACTAGGGCTGTCAACGATTAATATAAATTTAATAGTTAACTTTTGAAAAATTAACGCTAAATTAATCGTTAATTTCGATTAAAGACAAAAATAAAATTTATGGTGTCATAAGTATCATTTATTAAACGTACTTGTCAAAAATTGGGATGTCTTCTTTATATGACATCGTTTAACCAGCAACACAAACAGACAAGTGAATTGGTTGAAATGATGAGCGGGTCTTAATGACACATAGCTTTACATTTTTTCTCAGGTAAAGTTTCTGATACGGTAGTGGATGTTTGGTTTGAAGGTGATATGTAAGGGAAGTGTTAGAACCATGGTAGCAATGTTCCCTTTAGGCAGTGCGGCTGCGCAGATTTTTGAACTACGCCATGCAGAAATTTAGAATCACTGCCGCGGCAAATCTTTTTAAATGTTGAACAAAAAACGGACGTTGTGCAACTTTGCACAAGAGTTGTTTTTTTTTTTCTAACTTTGCATATGGACCAATGAAGCTTAGATTTAGAGGAAAAATTGCATGGTAGGCAAACAATTTCTCTCACATAATCAACTTATTGAACAGTCACGTCAGTCAAGAGATTAAAACCAAAATGTTTGTGTATATCATCCGGAAATTAGTTAATGATTATTGGACGAAATATTGTCGGGAATTTAGGACGGGCAACCTTATAGACAGGTCTGGCAGGTGACCTTTTTGGAGCCACGAGTTCTGGCGGGCGAGTCCCGAGGGCCAGAGGTGCAAATGTGACATTCGGGTGTTATCTCGGTTGAACTGGTCAGGCAGACCGTGGGAAGTTAGATGAAAGAGGAGCCGACGAGGGTTGGCGATTACAGCAAGTGACCATGGCGGGTTACGTCAACCACCCCACCCCGTCTTATCTAGGTACAGGTACAATTGATTGACATTTTGACTTTTGGACGGTGGGAGCTGGGGGGCGGAGTCTGACAGGTAGATGACGGACGCTCGGACTCAGACTCGGACACACACGGACTGAGAGAGACGGAGATAGGGAGAGTTAGGAACTGTAGTTAGAATAAAGATAGTTAAAGAAGTTTAGGAAATTAAACATAATTTATGTGTGCATTCTGACTTGAAGTTCAGTGTTTTAAGAATAATTAACGAAGTGTGTGAAGATAAGAGAATTAGAGTGAAAGAGTTAGAGACAATTAACCTAAGAACAACCTAGGAACTTCACAATATTTAGCCTTTTGACTTCCAGTACTTTTATAAGTGGTGGGTAGATTAATCGTTTAAAAAATTTTAATCGTTAAAAATTTTAATCGAGAAATTAAGAGTTAATTTCCGCAGCCCCAAATTTTACCAAATTTTTAAAAATAAAAACTGCAATCCTGTATTCTCACAATCTAGCCTAAAATATTATAGTATTTAACTTATCCCAAAAGGCATGTTGTATGCAATATTCCTACATTCAAAACAACCAGCCTTCAGCCTTTCCCTAGAAGAATTAATCATCCAACTATAAAACCCTTAAACATGAAGAACATAGCTCCACTGACCAGCATAACAAGGGGCGTAATGAAAGTCCAGCAGGTCCTCATAATGATGCCTGGCTTCCTTCCTATCATCATCTCTATGTCCTCACTAAACCTGTCGACCCCTGCAGTTGTTGAAATATTTTTTTGTTAAAAACATGTAAGGACAACAGTTAACTGCAACGTAAACACGGGATGTTACTTCAAAATGACATGCGCATTCAGGTTGCATTAAAATAACAGGTCATGAAAGGAATTTTTTTAATGATTATTTAGAAAACTTAAGAAAATTTTATGCTGTATCAGTGTTATTTCTTTTAATCATAAGGTCTATTTGAATGATATAAAAATTTGAGTTCAACAAAGACATTACATCTTGACTTGTTCTTGAAATAAATAGGTGCTGACCTTCTTATAGGCTCATAATAAATCCATACAATGACTATGCACTCTATCAGAGACGTAACCAAACATACAGGCTTACTGACTCACCATAAATCCAGCCAATGACTATGCACTCTATCAGAGACGTAATCATCACACAGAAAGCTGCCACAAACCAGTCCAGCAGTGTAAAAACATAAATACCACCCTAAAGTAGATAAAATGGTGAGTAGTTAAGTATATACAAGGCATAGAAAAAGCTCATGTTCTAAGCCACCCTGTAGTCTATAAAACTGAATAGTGCC
Source organism: Radix auricularia (assembly GCA_002072015.1). Taxonomy (NCBI): domain Eukaryota; kingdom Metazoa; phylum Mollusca; class Gastropoda; family Lymnaeidae; genus Radix; species Radix auricularia. The sequence goes on from MUZC01000489.1 coordinate 95,995, forward strand.
CTCATACATCAATCATAGTAAAAATAACATATTCTAAACTACCCTATGTCCATAAAACTGTAGATGGCTTCAGCTGGTGCCAGTTGTAGGCAAAATAAATTGTCTAATCCACAGTGCAATCAATCAAATGGTGAATAACTTATATCAGTAACAGCCAAAAATAAATATCGGCAAATTAACAGCTTTTAAGGGATTATGTTAACTTATGAGAAAATAACATTTGTGGTGGCCAAGTGAGGCACATTAACTGCCAGGGAACAAAATTGTGTCTCCAGTAACTAACAGACTAACATGGACTCAACAGTCACAAATATTTCTGAGACTATAACATGTTGATGCCATCCACATTTCTCATTATCCTGTATATTCTTTCATTCAAAATATTTAGGACATTTTCAATTAAAAATAAATAATTATGTTTGGGTCTATATCTAGATGATGTCACTCTGTAATGTTTGGGAATTTAAAAGGCATAGTGGCCACAGCACTGCAATTCCAGACCCACCCACTCTCAACTCCCAAGAAACACCCATGCATCAGAATGTGCCATATGGTGTAATGGTGTGTTAACTGGTGTGTTTACTGGTATGTTTGCTGGTGTGTTTACTGGTGTGTTTACTCACCGCAGTGGCTATGGGCAGTGACAGACAATAGCTGATCATGGCCAGACCAAAGGTCAGCCAGATGCGTCTCTTCCTCAGCTGTTTAGGGAACGCATCAATGAGACCAGCCACCACTGTTTCAAACATTCCAAACTGAAAGTAGGAAATGTCCAATCAAATTGCAAGGGAAATTTAAAAAGTATACTAATAAAATGAATGAAAGTATATTTAACTATTTTTGTCTAAATGTATAAATTTCAATTAAATGATGTTAAAATTTGATAAGAGTAAATATCTTTTAAACAAATTAACTTTCCAGCTAATGGTAAAACTGACCTGACTGTCCAGTCCTAAGGACAGGAGCATTATGAAAAATAGAACTGACCAGATCTGAGGGACGGGCAGTTTGGAGATAGCTTCCGGGTACGCAACTAGGGCAAGGCCAGGGCCTGAGAGGAAACGGATCAATAATGTAATGTCCAAAAGTTTACATTATCACTAAGTTATATAGTAATTGTACTGTTGATGTTCTATAACCTAAACTAATCGTGTTACAGCAGGGGTGGGCAAACTACAACCTCCTGAAATATTTCATGCCACCTGCGAGATCCTCTAGGAACTAAATTAAATTTTTCATAAGAACAAAGAGTGAATGATTATCTGAAAAGGATTTAAAAATCAATAAAGTTAAATTGTCTAAATTAATATTAACCATGATAATCCCAAGAAAGTTTATTGACTCAGTTTTGAAAAGCCATGGGGACTGGTAACCTATAAACAAAACCACCACCAGCACCAGCAGCTTCCAGGTGAACAAAAATAATGGTCATAGCAGCCCAAGCCCAAGAAAACATAACTTCCATGTGGCTGTATGCAAAAATGAATTGCCTGCCCTTGTGCATCCAGATATTAGTGGCTAAGAAAAGAGAGCTCTAACTCTAAAATAAAGTCAAGTGAATAAAGTGGTTCAACTGACCAAGGTTTCCTGGATATGTTAGTAAAAGCTGGATGAGAGAATAAATTTAACCAAGGTTTACTGGATAGGTCGTTGATCAGAATGGTTTCAGTCACGATGTCACAAACATTGAGCTTCTCATTGAAAGTGGGTACTAGCTAAATGAAACTTTAAAGTGTTTAAAAATTGCTCACCATGAGCTTTATTTCAATTTTCCCCACCATTTTGAGAAAGAGTAAAACTCAGAATTAAACAATCTTTTACTTAAACTAAGACGAATTTTAATCATTTCTTTTTTTTTTTCTTTATTATTTTTTACATTAGCACCAAATACAATTTGTATTATTTTTTCATTTGAGTTTTTGGTTTTATTTTATAACTACCTTATAACTTTACCACATCTAGAAAAATCAGCACTAGCAGAGCTCAACTTGTGTGGCACAATCTATGACAATAGAACTTACCCTGTGTGGCCACTTCTGTGACACTGACGTTAGATTCCTTGGCCATGAAGCCAACCACAGCAAATATGACAAAACCGCCATAAAAACTGGTCAGCCCATCTGCCAGTGATGCTATCAGTACATCTCTGGAGAAATAACAAACAAAGAAAATTGTTTCAGATAAGGATAATTTAATAAAACATGGCATGGCCTCAAAAAGACGCAACAAAAATAACGAGCGTGTCGTAAAAAGGCCTTCCTCTGCAAACAAGCATAAACAAAAAGAAGTACGTAACAGACGTAAGACGTAACTGCATTGCGTAGTCCAAGAATACATCAGCCCTCCTTGAAGCTTATCCCGACTCTTTTCAATTACTTTTTTTTCTAACCTACCCTGAACGCAGCACTTTCCCACTTTATCAAAGCAAAATGCAATGACTCAATATTCTTTTTAACATTTATTTTTAATTGAGATATTATTTAATAGTAATTTGCTCATGAGGATATTGCACTCAGATAATTGTAGTTTAAACTAAGGCCTTAAACCCATGTTGCTGGTTCAAAATTGCTGAGATTTTGCTACTATTGAAAAGAATAAATCCTAATTGCTATATAAGGGTTATACCCCTTTGAAGATCGTGTTATTTCAAGATTGCCTGATTTATCTACATAAACTAGATCATGCTTACTTATAAACTAGAGGATGCTTACTTATAAACTAGAGGATGCTTACTTATAAACTATTGGCTGCTTACTTATAAACTAGAGGATGCTTACTAGATTTCTATAAAAAAATATGTTTTGTATTTTAATAATTTTCTGTTACAAATTTTTTTTAAACAATAAATGTTAATGTAACAAAGCCAGTATTTATGTATAATAAAGATGAGATTAATGTGAGTACCTGAAACACTGGTAGTGAAACTTGTTGAAACTGGTAACAAAGCCAGTATTTGTGTATAATAATGATGCCATTAATGTGAGTACCTGAAACACTGGTTGTGAAACTTGTTGAAACTGGCCATTGTAATAAGTCCTCCCCAGGCTGGTCCCAGGGAATAAAAAACTTGCACACAGGCCTCAATCCATACCTGAAACAAAACAAAGAATAAAAAACTTGCACACAGACCTCAATCCATACCTGAAACAAAACAAACACGAGGACAGATACAATTCATTATCAAACAAATACAAGAACAGATATGATTCTTTTCTTCATCCCACTCAAGTGTTGTTTTTTTTTAATGACATAGTCCAATATTCTTAGAGCGTAAATAAATATATACCCAGAATAAATTTTTTAGTATTATAAACACAAGACTTAAAGCCTATTTGCCTATAAATTGTTATTCAATGTTCTACATAATGTGGTGAATGTTTTCGGTTTTCCGACTCCAACTTCCAAGTCCATAAAAAAATACTTACAGTGAAGCTCAGCAGTTTTTCAAAGTCTGGCTTGATGTAGAATATGATCCCATCCACAGCGCCAGGCAACATGCACCCACGTATAAGAAATACAGTTAATAAGACATACGGCAGCAAAGCTGTCACATAAACAACCTGGGGATGATAAAGTGAACCAGAAAGAATCATTTCAGTATCTCTATTCTCCTGGTTTTCATCGTCTTAAGTTAAACTCATATTTTCATAATTTTGCCACATAAATCCATGAAGAAGCTTTCATTTCAAATGTTGCACATAATTTAAACTCAACCAACCACATCAAAGGGAACAACAATTTATTTTACTAACCTTTCCTAAAGATTTAACTCCCTTGATAAGACACAGACAAACTAAAATCCATGCAGCTAACAGACACATCGCACTGTGGACTTGAAGATCTCCTAGCTCTTCCAAACCTGATGATTTCCTCAAAACATTGTACCTTAAAGATAACATCATTTTTTGTCAAGTGTTTCAACATCTGTTGTTTTTATGAAACGTGTCTAAAATATTACATTTACTGCTTTTCAAGTAAAAATCCAAAATAAGAAATTTCATGTATTGCTGTTATATTAAAAATCTAAATAAAATATTTCATTTATTGTTTTGAAGTTCAAATCCAAATAAAAAAAATTTAGTAACAGTTTGAGATTTCTCAACTTTAATTAAGTGCTAATTTTTAATCTTCAGATGACTTTGTGGAACAATCAACTGCCTAACAACAAAAATACATCTTATAGTAATCAAATGACGTTTCCTGTACATTTTACAATGGTATAGGATTGCTTTATGATATATGCTGGGCAGGCTACATTTCAAAACAAGTAGCATGAAAATGGTAGTCTCATTTTTAGTACTTAATATGTGCATGTGTCGTGGTGGTCAAAGTGGTAGCATGCTTGAATGCCGAGCCGTTGCACGTACTCGAGTCACGAGTTCGAGCCTCTGTACTGGCAAGGCCCCCGGGGCATTGTGCTAGCCACACAATCCCTTGCTCGTTAGTGGTGGCTAAATAAACTTGTGAACGCTACGTCATTAGCCCTAGAATCCGACATGGACTGAAAAGGGGGGTTATTATTATTATTAATATGTGCATGGGGCACGATGGTCGAGTAGCACTGGTGCTCAGCTGGCATACCAAGGGTCACTGGTTCTAATCTCTGAGAAGGCAGGGATTCGTTTCCAGGGCCAAGGTTGTCCTTGAGTCCACCCAGTTCCAAATGGGTAGCTAACATTAGTTAGGGAAACAAAGGTGGCTGGGAATAGTGTGGTCCCTCATAGCCGTGGCCTGTGAACGCTGCGCCACCTGCCAACAGACCGGCACGGTCTGTGGACGCAGAAATCTTCTGTATAGAAGGAGCATCTGTATATAATAGATGAGGTAAGATAACATTTAAGCAGTTAATGTATATACTTACTGCCAGAACTCTTCGGCCGCCGTCCTGTACTTGATGTTTTCGTCTAAACACTGACTGGAGTTTCCTATACAAAGCTTGTTTACTGAACTGCTGCTGTTGCTACCAGAAGACGTACCATTCAGGCCGGTCACGTTGACCTCTGGCCTCTGGTCACCAACATGGTCGATGCAGTACTCCGTGTTCCACCAGTGGCCGCAGTGGGCCCATGGCAGGTCGGCATAGAATGAGTTGATTAAGTAATAGATGACCCAGGAGAGAACAGCATTGTAGTATATACAGGCCATACCGGAGACGATGACCATACCATAGCCTATACCTGGCGTGTAAATTTATTATGTTATTTGTGAGAAGACAATAACATGTTACTGTAATGAGAGACAAGCAAGCTCAAATAGTGTTACATAATTTCAAATGTATATTTTTTAAAACATTTTTCTGTTTAAGAAAATATTTTATGTGCAATGTGGGCAGGGTTAAAAAAAGAGAGGAGGAGAAAAAAAAAACAAAAAACAAAGTTCACTAACCTTTAAACAAGGGACACAACTTCCAAACAAACATTGAACTGATCCCAGAGAACTGTCCAAGACAGACCTCCAAGTAAAACAATGGTATACCACACAAAGTCAGGAAGAAAAAAAATGGAATCAAAAATGCACCTGCAAAATAAAACATAAGTTGATCATTTACTGGGTGCTTGGTGCTTATTGTTTTTTGTACTATGTTTTAAATTAGTGAGACTAATTGCTGGACAACCTTTAAATTTCGCTTTTATAACAAGGTTCCTAATTCTTGTAGTTAAAGTACTAATCTTTTTTTTTTTTTTTTT
>MUZC01000489.1:101713-126401 GCA_002072015.1 Radix auricularia
GGGGGGGGGGTTAATTCATACAAGCATAATTTTGTTAGAACATTAATAAATAAAATAAATATAAATCTGCCAAAACCTATACCCACAACCATGTTACAGGTTCTCATAATAGATATTTTCTTGCTAGTCAATAGATCATATGATCATGTCAAGTGTTCTGAGTTTAAACTATATTCAGTTAGATCAATGGTGTATGCCACAATTATTTGGTAACAGACAGTTATCTGATTTATGCTTTCTCTACCTAATTATAACCTGAAAGTTGAGTTGTATTTTTTTCTTTTTTATGAACTATTTGGGTGGAAAATTTAATTTCTCTGACACATTACGTTTAGTTTTCACTGTATGTCTAGCCACTATGTATTCTCATAGATTTTCTATTGTATATTTAGAAATTCATCAAACCAAAATCTAAACAATCATCCATTTGTATGTAATATAATTTGATTTTAACAGGATGCACCAGCTAAAAAAAAATAATTAAAAAATATCTTTATCGCATTAGAGAGGCAGGAAAAAAATGTATTTAACCAATGAGATTTCTTATATACAAACAATCTAATTTGGTCCAAGCTAAAGTCGCGTTCTAATAGGTTAATTAGAATAAACAGTGAATCACTTTGAAGGTCATATTTTCCATTAAATCTTGGCACGGACTAATCAGTAAAACTAGGCGGCTCTTCTTGAAATAAAGATCTCTACCAAGTTGGGAAAACAAAGACTACAGTGTTGCATGGTTTAATAATAAGCTGTCAAAGATTTTTTGTTATTAACTTGCTAGAACAAACACATACAAATTCTTGTGTTTCCCTTCTGGAATTCCGACGTGGATTTGGTTGCCTGATGAAACCAGGAAAACCAATACTCTATCAACATTTGAAACTCAAATAAAAATGCAAGACTAGTCATAAACCAGAGATAAGCAATAATCTTCTATTTAGAATAATAAATAATATAAGGTTGTGGTAAATAAAAGATTGTTTAGCATTTCTTCCACAAACCTCTAATTTTAACTTTTTAAATGCACAGTTTTGTGTGGCGGAAAAATGAAATTGATTTGAAAATAAAATCAACCAATATTTTTTATTAGCAAGTCAGTCGTGAACCGTCCACTAACTTATTCCAAGAAGGTTTTAACAAATAAAAAAATTCAATAACAGCAAGCAATTTATTATTAATATCAAAATACTTACCGCCCCCATTTCTGAGTGCCAGGTATGGAAATCTCCACAAATTACTGACGCCAACAGCGTAGCCTATCAGGGACAGGATAAAGTCGAGGCCACGAGACCACTGCTCCCTTTCTTCTTCTTCCTCCTCTTCTTTCACTCCATTGGACAACTTCTGGCCAGCCTCTTGTGCTTTGAGACCATTAACATGAGTGGGTATAAACACGGTCATCTCCTCCAGAGGATCCACACTCTGATACAACAAGAGAAGAATTAAATTTATTTACTGCACATTGTTGTGGAGGATATAGTTAAAGCTTCCACCTACTTTATTAAATATTTTATTCAATGAGTTGAGATTAAAAGAATAATAATAATTGGATTTTAATTCTAAGTATTAAAGAATATTCTTTTAATGATCAGGGTAATGGGGAAGGCTGATACCGAGAATGGGAGACTTACTGCTTGGAGATGTACTAGGTTTAAGATGTCATAACATACTTTGAACATATTTTTATTGTGCTGCTATCAGTTACTTGCACCAGAATGCCCGGCTGGGTCTGATAATGCCATTCAGTCTTATAAAATTCATTCCTTCTTTTTTTTTTAGGATATTAATCAGATTTTTTTTTTTAAAATAAGACTTAATTTTAAAATAACAGAGCAAGATATGCTCAGGCTCAGACTTTTTATGCAAGTTATTTAAAAATAAATTTTGGCAGAGTTTCCTCTTCATCAGATAAATTATCTAAAAACTTTGCATTTCCAGATCAAAGTCTAATTTTATTCAATCTATAAGTTGAACAGAAAACAGAATAGATAGAGAAGAGACAAAAAGACATTATAGATAAGTGATGGCAAACCTTTTTGGGGCAGCGTGCCCAAAATTCAATTAAAACCTACTTTAATATAGCAAAGTGCCAGCACAGTGGTTTGATTAAGGAAGTAATATTTTAGTTGGCATGCCATCTGATGAGGTTCTGAGTGCCGTCTGTGGCACGCGTGGCATAAGTTCACCCTCACAGTTATAGATCATTAATCTCTACAGCTGAGATCAACAAAATTGTGGATGTCAAAATTGAATATTTATATCTTTCATGGTGCAGAGAGCCCTTTGGCCGATTTATTTTAGATTCAATTATGCAGCGACCCACCTTTGTTTAGTGTCTAAAAAAACAAATGAATCCCACCAAAGAAGGTGGGGCTGGATGATGAATAATTCAAACTGAAATGTTAGAATAAACCAGCTAAACATCTGTCACTGGGAAAGACTGTCACGAATAGTCAGTACTAAAAGATCAGGTTACAAAATAATATGAGAAAAAAAAAGTGACAGACTTGTTTTCCAAGGATGCCAAGTGTGAATTATTAATTTTAACAAAAACATGGTAATGGTCTACATATTAGAGTCAAAATTTTAATTTCAAAAGTATTTCTGTATATGGGTCATGTTCAAGTAGACACACAGACAAATTTGATTGCTGTAAACACAAAAACTTTGTTACTATAAACTTACAGGTCTACTACCAGCTGGTCTCACGAAAAGCCATTTTTTTGTGGGTGTGTAAATACTAAACTGCGAGTGTGGCATTAAACTTTGATTTATGTATGTTTTAATGGATTTTTTAAAAACAAATAAAACAATATTCTGTCTCTTCTTTTAAGTGATTTAGGGCAGTTCAAACATTTTAAATCATTAATGAACTGAATGGATCTGTACATAAACTGATTGGAACTGTACATAAACTGATTGGATCTGTATGTAAACTGATTGGATCTGTACATAAACTGAATGGATCTGTATGTAAACTGATTGGATCTGTATGTAAACTGATTGGATCTGTATGTAAACTGGTTGGATCTGTACATAAACTGATTGGATCTGTACATAAACTGATTGGATCTGTACATAAACTGATTGGATCTGTACATAAACTGGTTGGATCTGTAGGTAAACTGAATGGATCTGTATGTAAACTGAATGGATCTGTATGTAAACTGATGGATCTGTACGTAAACTGATTGGATCTGTAGGTAAACTGAATTGATCTGTACGTAAACTGATTTGATCTGTAGGTAAACTGAATGGATCTGTAGGTAAACTGCATGGATCTGTACATAAACTGATTGGATCTGTACATAAACTGATTGGATCTGTACATAAACTGATTGGATCTGTAGGTAAACTGATTGGATCTGTACATAAACTGATTGGATCTGTAGGTAAACTGAATGGATCTGTACGTAAACTGAATGGATCTGTATGTAAACTGAATGGATCTGTACGTAAACTGAATGGATCTGTACGTAAACTGAATGGATCTGTACGTAAACTGAATGGATCTGTACGTAAACTGAATAGGTTGCAGACAGAGAAGGATTAATTTAATGTCATGGTAACACCCACCACCTTTTCTGCTGCCACTGATGTTAGACAGAGAACTTCCCCAGCTATTCTATTTATCTCCTGCCTAAAAATTATAGCGAAGTCAATAGTACACTCGCCTCACAAGCTGATAATAATAATAATAATAACCCCTTTCAGACCTTGGCGGCCTATGGGGCAAGCGAAGTAGCATTCACAAGTTTCATTTAGCCACCACTAACGAGCAAGGCATTGTAAGGATAGAACCCGTGACTCTCATCTGCCTCGGTTTGACTGTACGGCGCGCTACCTGAGGCATCTAACCCACGTTAAAGCCACAATAAAAAAGTTGATTAATGACTAATGCTAAAAAGTCCTCAGCTGACTTGGAGAGGAGATGGGCGTCATCAAGTCTACCAAGCTCCGAGAAAGTTCTAATGCAAACATTGAAACCCCTTACAACCACGAGGTTATGGGACACAAACAAAACTATAAAAAATGTATTAAAAAATATAAGACACTAGTATTTTAGTATCTGCTTCAAATCATCCATGGGCAACCATAATACACAACTAGAGCTTAATTTTTTTATTTTTTTTAAATTGTAAAATAATTATTTTTTCTTTATTAAAAAAAAGTTGAACAGAAAGAAGTAGAATCCTATGAAAAAGAATCATTATTGTTTCTATTATTTATGATCACAAAATTTTCAAAGGGAGTTATCATGGACAAAGTGTGTGTCAGGAAAATTTCTAATTGGCTGTCAAAATCTTGGCTGGATTATTTCCAATTCCTGATTTTCATTTCATGATGACCAAGTTGATGATTTATTTTTTCTCCTTCTATACAGCAGATTATTGCGTTCTACGTTCTGGTAAGAATGTGCTAGCAACTGAAGGCTATAAGAGACCGCGCTATTCCCAGCCGCTTTTTTTTCCCCTAACTTGTGTCAGAGCTGGGTAAACTCAGGGACACCCTCTGGCCCTGGTACAAATCTCTACCTTCACGTAGATTCAAACCCATCACCCTCGGTACGCCAGCTCAGTGTGCATGCCGCTCAACCACTGTGCATTGCTTACCATGTCAGTCCTCTCCATTCCCACAGGGATTAATAAGTCATGTGGTTGATCCAGTTTGGCTGTTTGAAGCGAAATCTTTAAGATTGGGTCATGAAGTGAACATCCTGACCTAAAACAAAAAAATATTGAAAGCTTAAATATAGGAAAAATTTGGCATAATTATTTTCTTAGATTAATTAATAGCATTAATTTTAAGTAAGAAATTTAAAGAAGAATAAGAAATTTAAAGATGAATAAAAATGTCACTTAAAACCTTCATGTCAAATATTCATTTTCTTAAAACTTTTGGCTTATTTCTCTAAAAGTTGTATGACATACTCAATCAATTTTTTTGTACTTTTAAATATTTTTTATTGAAGCTTTTTAAAAAATAAATTTTAAAAAATAGATGGAAGACTCATGTTGACTATTGAAAAAGTTTAATTAGTGCATATGATTAAAGTTAAATTCATGGCGGCTGGGTAGCGGAGTCAATAGTGCGCTCGCCTCACAAGATGAGGGGTGTGGGATTGAGCCCATGCAAAGCCACATTAAGATCGATAAATGACTATCGCTAAAAAGGCCTACGCTGACCTGGAGAGGAGATGGGCACCGCCAAGGCCTACCAAGCCCAGAGAAAGCTCTAGTGGAAACATAAGAACCCCCTACAACCACAAGGTTATAAGACACCAACAAAAAAAATTAATGTTGTACAATGTTCCCTTTAAGCTGCACTGCTGCAGATATGTGATGAACACTATGTAGCAGTTTGGAATAACCGTGCAGCAAGTTTTGATAGGAATAACATATTTGTGCGAGTGTGCCAAAAATAGATGAAGTGCAACACTGAACTTGTTATTTTGCACAAAGACCAACTAGCCTTAGGGGGAACTTTAATGTCATACAAAGAAAGAATTTGTAGGTTACTTAAAGAATTTGTCAAATTTAAAACTTAATATGTAAATATATATATTAATAAATCAACCTATATTTCTTGACCAATGGTTCTGAAACATTTGAAAAATGCTTTTTTTATCATCTGGTTTATTTCTTTTTAGTAGGGATGTACCAGATTCAAATTTGTGAACTCTGACGGGAGCTGGATTTGGCCGGATTTATTAAGATAAATCAGAGCCAGATTTGTAAAAATGTCCAGATTTCCTGCCCCATTATATGTTATATATATTTATATGTAAATGAAGACCTCAAGGGAAGAAACAGCTATGTGACATTATTGAAATTTTTAGTTATGCCCTTTATCTGACAGAGGATTAAAAATAGAATGCTCTGAAATAATTTTTAATGTAACAATTTTGCCTCTGAACTAATTGAAGATGCAAATCTATTAAGTTAATTCATAAGAAATCTGTATAATTTTGAACTTGAAAACTGAAATATTTCAAAACTACAAAAATGTGACTTAGCCGTGTCTTCCCTTGAGCTCTTCATATATATTCGGGCTCCACCGGCCAGCAAGATTGTCCGGATTTATTAAATGAAATCTCCTGGAGCCAAATTTGTAAAATATCAGGATTTGCCTGAGCTGAAATCAGGGACACCACTTCTTTTAAACAACTAGTAGAATTTGATTTGAAAAAGGCGAAGGATTTATATAGATTTTCATTTTATGTATACAGCCTTTTAAAGCATTTTTAGATAAAAGAACTACTGTATACATTATACTAAAATAATAATCAAATCTATCTTGTCCTACCTAACATCCCAAAAAAGTTACAATTGTAATTGTAGTAATAGCATAGACAAAAGCCTATTTTAAAATATAACACCTTAGACAAAGGCTTATAATCTAAAATAAATTTAAGGTTATTTAACCTTAAATTTATATTGTTATATTATGATTCCAATGAAATAAATATATTTAAATATATATAGAGAGAGCTGATTTAAAGTGTTCCTATTATAATTAAGTTCTAAGTAATATTAATTAATAGTTCTAATACATATCTAGTTGTATTTTTTATTTCTTAGGTTACATATTTATATATGTCACAACATGTGACTTATTTGTAACAGAAGTCAACTGACAGAAGTATTAAACCTGCTTGACAAATTACTGGATTACCGGTACTCTGAAGTATGTATACATGCCTTGTTTAGTTATATTCATTGGTGTAGCCTAGGCAATTTGTCTAAGTCCTCTAAGTTTAGCCTCAAATATTGTTTATATAGCATCAGCCATCCTTAGCAAAATGTGCAAATTTTACATTTACATAGTCATAGACTATAGACATGACATAGCCTAAGCCTAGTCTAAGTTGAAAAATTGTCTTACCATTAAATATTTGTATTTTCTGTATGATACTGATACTAAAATACTGTGTATATCATTGTCATGTGCAGATCCTGAAATAACGGGTCCAAAGTCCAAACTAGATTGTGTACTGTGGTGACTTCTAATTACAAGTATAAGCCTCCATTTTTCAACAAAATTAAAATGTTTTATTCAATGACTCAGAGAACTTAATGACCATTCATTTCTTAATTAAATAAGTTATGCTTGAACACAGAAATATAGATACTTAAATAAAATTTACCTGAGTTCTTTTCAAATTCCTGTCCATTTATGTAATCAACTGCGGATGGACATGGCTTCGCTTTTTAACTTTATGAGATCTACTTCAGTTTTAAGGTGCGCGGTGTTAACCGTGTTATCTGCCTGGATCGATCGATCACCACCATAAACAAAACAAGACAAGAGTATCAGAGAGTCACCTCCCCTACGTTTGAAATTAATTGAAATACATTAATGTGGATCTTGGTAATTGGACCAGCAATTAATGGTACAAATATTTATTTATTTTTTTTTTAATTCATATGACACTCGAATAGTTTGTCCCTTTCCTCATTTTTAAGCTTTTCCAGCCCTAAAATCAACCCTTTCTTTCATTTTTAAAAAAAAATTATTATTATTATTATTTTAATCTATTGAATTGTTGCATTGTGTGTTTGTTTTTTGTTTTTCTATCTGTGTCTTTTTAAATTTATGCTAACCAGCTCATTCAATTACAAAATTTTACTTCCATCTTATCAGGTGCAGCAACCATTTTTTTGTCTTTCTGCAATGGATGGTAAAGTTAAAACTATAACCCAAACGTCAACCCCTTACAAAGAAATAGAAATAATAATTGAAGTTTAATTTTTATTTAAATAATTTGCAATAATGGGTGAAAAAAAAAAACTAGAACAGAATCTTCCTCACTCAAAATTTAATTTAGTGCATGCACTGCAAAGATCAAATCTAAAAACAAACGAAAGGCTTTTTAAAATTAATTTATTGGTTATCTCCCATAAAAAAAACAGCATTAAAGATCTTATTTACATTGAAATTTACATTACAAAAACAAAAACCAAAATCTTAGCAAAATGAGAAAAAAAAGTTGTGAGTGCTTATTATGACATAAGTGAACTGCACAAACATTGTCCTAAACATATATATTTTAACACCAGTAAGAAACCAACATCTTAAGACTCCTTGAAGTTGAAGATCTAATATTTTTATAGACAACTGTTAAGTCACAACTTTTTCAATAAGTCTAGATGCTATGAATCAAGCAAACATATTATGGCAAATAATATTTCAACTAAAGTTAAAAGAAAATTAACTAAGAAACTCACAAAAATTATGCTTGAAAAGATGAATTTAAACCTTTCCAACATTTTTTTTTCAAAATCCACATTTTCTGTATACAATCATGTACAACTGTAAATCTTTTTTTTTTTAAATAAGAATTTAAAAAAACTCCAAAGCTAAATACAATTTCAGTTGTTGTTTTTTTTAAATCTTTCAGCCGTTTCTATTTTTTAATCAGCTAAGATTTGCCATTGAAAAACAATTAATATTATCATATAATAACAACCAGTAATGAAATGATCCCCCAGGAATATTTTTACTATTTAAGTCACAGCCTATAAGAAAAAATTGAACATTTTTATTCCGTAAGACAAGCTGTACAAATTTATTTTGCTTATAATAATATTTACTAACCACGGTTTTTAGTGAATAATTTATTTGCATATCTAAATAAATAAATTGTGCCCTTTCACAGCTGAATGCCTCGCATGTAACTGATGGTGTGAGACACTCGCTGAGGCAAAATTTCAGCAGTGTCAGCATACTGCTCAGGTTTGACTTGCAACAGTGTGTGGATGTTGTTTAAGGTTTCAGATGCCCTTAGTCCCAAGTCCTCCAGAACATTGCACAAATAATCTGGGGAAAAATTAATTTAAAACAACAAATTTAGAAATGCATGTGCATGTCATAAACATATTAAGTTTAGGTAGGAAGAAAAAAAAATATATATATACATATATATATATATATATATATATATATATATGGCTTACATTATCTACCTTGTTTGGTATGAACAAATTTTCAATTTAATTTTCAAGTTATAAGTTAACACTCAGTTATTGTGACACATATGTCACACTAAGATATTGTATGTTGTTCGAGTGTCACTATTAACTATTTCTTTTTGTATTCATTTAAATAATTATTTAGGTCGCTTGATAAATTATATTAAAATAAATCAGTTCTATGAACAACTCATTTACAATTTAAGCTGGGGGACCCAAGAGCATAAAAGTTAAGATAACTCCTCCAAGCCAGAAGTCACCGTACCTATATCTGTGATCAACTGTTTACACCCATGAGGGGTCACCTGGGGTATTTTGAGAATCTCCTCTGTGTAAGTGTGCATGGTTCCCATGGCAACAGACTCCAACCACAGGTCTGCTAGATGCTCAGGGACTTCAGCTGAGATAAGGAATTATGAAACATATCAAATTTGATCAGGTGTGGTGAGAAAAAAAAACCCATTGGCAACACTATTGGTATCGGTTTATAAGAATAAATGTACGTACCTTGATGATTAGTGAATGGAAGTCTTCCATGCTTCAGGGCTACTGTTAGAGCCGGACTATCTTGTAAGGTGAATGGGTCCAGGTGCTGAGGCAGGGTCATTAGATACTGACCCACCTGTTGAACAATTGATGGTGTTATTGTTGTTATATGTGGTTACTTTGAATTGGATTGAAACAGGTAGATCACTTTATAGAGATTTCAATAAAAGAAAAAACAGGTGTGGAAAGATAATTTTATTGAGGCATAAAAGTCAGTGGCGTATCCTATAAATAAACTATACATTGCAAAGAAATCAAAGCAATATACCTTAGTGATGTACTCTTGGGGAGACAGACTGAAAGTGGGAAGGTCAGAGGTCATTGCACCACCAGCACTTTGGGAGGTCCAGATCTGGAGAAAAAGAAAAAGGTAACTATTGTTAGCATACATCATTTTTCATCAATCAATTTTTAAGACATAGAAAAAAATATTAGCTCACCAATGTCTGAGCTTTGTGAAATAAATCAAACAGAATACCTATTACTATTCAGTATTTTAAGAAAGTGAATATTTTGCATGATGCATGGAAATAATTTATAGTCTGCTTATTCTACTCTCTATTAAAATGTTGCCAAGTCTAGGGAACAAGAAATAAGTCAAATAAGAGGCTTCCCAGTCAGAAGTTGTCACTTCAAAGCCAGGGAAGATTATCAAAAATAGTACTTCAAGTAGGTAAGCACAAAATTTCCATCTATTAATATCATCTACTCTAGACAAATGTTCCCTCTAAGGTTTCTTCGTCCCTGTGTGCAAAGTTTCACAGCATTCATTTTTTGTGCAATATTTTGAAAAATTTGCTGCGTGGTATTCTAAAATTCTGTGCGGTATTTGTAAGATAGCTGCGCGGCCGGGCAGCCTAAGGAGAACATTGCTCTAGACCTAGATTTAACATGTGTACAAAATATCCTCTACTCTATCTATGAAAGTGGTGTTGGTAAACTTACCCCCATTGAAGAAACACTGCTGAGGTATCTCTTCAGCCGGCCAAACCTCTATATATAAAAGTGGTGTTGGTAAACTTACCTCCATTGAAGAAACACTGCTGAGGTATGTCTTCAACCGGCCAAACTAATCTATCTATAAAAGTGGTGTTGGAAAATTTACCTCCATTGAAGAAACACTGCTGAGGTATGTCTTCAGCTGACCAAACACTATGTCAAATGCAAACTTGTGAACTTCTCCACTCAGTTTACTCAGGTCATTGAGGATCTCAGCAAACACTGGTGGACTTTCCCCTGTTGAAGAGTATAAGCCACCTTACAATTAGCTTATCACACTCATGTCCAAAAAATGTCTTAAACCATTTCAATTTCAATAGAACCAAGGTAATATCCATATCAACAGTCAAAATATGAATAAAATATTTTTCTTTGCAAACATTTTATAGCAAAAAAAGTAACTTTTCATGAAAGAAATGATAAATATTGTGTATGAGGAAGATCAAACATGATTGAATGCTTATATCTATAAAATATTACAGTAATAATAATTTAAATTTATATAGAGCAGTAATGCATCCATTATAAGCCATTCATACCCCAACTACAACATGTAACAACATTTAATGCCACAAAGCGCGGTAATGCGTGATTTATCTCTAATGCTAAAACGCGGTAAGGCGCGCCTTGATGCCACTCTCTTTAGTAATGAAATCATAGAAAGTGAAAATTCTTAATTTAGTAAGAGAAACTTTAGTGGACTTCCGGAAATGACGGCGGTTTCCTTCGCTAGTGTTATTGCTCGATTCGCGAAGTTTTGTTGTAGCTTTTTAACTTTTTTTTCTCAGATGTGATTTTGCCATACTTTTTTGTAAAAATAATATTACTTAACTACAGGTAAAAATGGTATTAACTCTTAATGTGTCAAAGCGCGATAATGCGTGGTTTACCGGTTTTTTACCAAAGCGCGATAATCCGCGACTCGATAGAACTTTCTTTAGAATCGAAATTACAGAAAATAAAAACTCTCCAGAGCGTGAAAAAGGATGTTTTTGACTTCTGGCAATGGCGGCTGTTTCCCTCGCTAGTGTTATCGCTTGATTCGCGAAGTTTTTTTTGTCAATTTTACGGGGGTTTTTTCAAAGATACAATTTTGCTATACTTAATTACTAAAATAATAGTACTAAACTACATATAAATAATGTTTTAAACTCAATACGGCCTTTCGGATACATAAAATAACAATTCTTATCCTATAAGATGAAGTCAGTATGACAATAATAATGTAAATGGATTTTAAGCAATTTTTTAAATTTTATAACCGGTTGATTCCAATTTGGGAAATTCTTACGCACTGAGGCGGAAGTTTTCTGAAAACCCTTATGGCAGATTAAGAGTTTAACTGAAAATGGTCTTTTTTTTTAAATAACCATTCTTATCCTAAAAGATGAAGTCAGTATGATAATAAATACATTTTCCGCAATTTTTTAAAATTCATAGTCAGTTGATCACAATATACTGGAAATCTTTACGGGTCTGAGGCGGAAGTTTACATAAAACCTTATGAGGTTTTAAACGTCAAAGTTACATGTAAAGCTACATGTAACAAAGTGTTTGATTGTTGTTTGATTAATTTTTAAGTTTGAAGAGAAGTGTTTTTTTAGCCCAGTCGTGAAGGCTTTGGTAACAATGATTCTAACAAAATTTACAAAAGATATTAGATTTTTGTCTAGCAGATATTTGTTAGCCAACTACAGACAGGGAGAGTGGATTGAAATAAAAAGCCTCCAACCATCTTCCAGCTTGTGCACAACAGCTTCGAGGGCTTCAACTTCCCTGTGGGAGCTCAGGAACATGGAGGCTTGGAACTGGAATGTATGTGAGGCCGACACAACTCTGGCAGGATGACATGAGTCAAAACATATGATATTTACATATTTACGGATAATCCTTATGTAACAAGGATTAACTATTCAACCAGTTTTATAAAGCCTTTCCCACTATTTTTGCAACAACCCTGCTACATTTTTCTGCCAATTCATACAATTTAATAGGCAAGTTATCACTTAGTCAAATGAAGCTGACTGTGTCTTCCCTTTACAAGTTATTTTAGATGGGCAAGTCAAGCTAACACTATGGCATTACGCCTTGTCATGGTACATACAAAGTGAGGGTATCTTTGACCGGTGAATGGCATGTCACAAGTCAAGCTAACACTATAGGATTACACCTTGTCATAGTACATACAAAGTGAGGGTTTCTTTGACCAATGAATGGCATGTCACAAGTCAAGCTAACACTATAGCATTACGCCTTGTCATAGTATGTAAAAAGTAAGGGTTTCTTTGACCAATGAATGGCATGTCACAAGTCAAGCTAACACTATGGCATTACACCTTGTCATGGTACATACAAAGTGAAAGTTTCTTTGACCAATGAATGGCATGTCACAAGTCAAGCTAACACTATAGGATTACACCTTGTCATGGTACATACAAAGTGAGGGTTTCTTTGACCAATGAATGACATGTCACAAGTCAAGCTAACACTATAGGATTACGCCTTGTCATGGTACATACAATGTGAAAGTTTCTTTGACCAATGAATGACATGTTACAAGTCAAGCTAACACTATGGCATTACACCTTGTCATGGTACATACAAAGTGAAAGTTTCTTTGACCAATGAATGGCATGTCACAAGTCAAGCTAACACTATAGCATTACACCTTGTCATGGTACATACAATGTAAGGGTTTCTTTGACCGGTGAATGACATGTCACAAGTCAAGCTAACACTATAGGATTACACCTTGTCATGGTACATACAAAGTGAAAGTTTCTTTGACCAATGAATGGCATGTCACAAGTCAAGCTAACACTATAGGATTACACCTTGTCATGGTACATACAATGTGAGGGTTTCTTTGACCAATGAATGACATGTCACAAGTCAAGCTAACACTATAGCATTACACCTTGTCATGGTACATACAATGTAAGGGTTTCTTTGACCGGTGAATGGCATGTGACCAGGTGACCTAAGCTGTGCAGTAGACTGCTGGACACGACAGCGTCCAGTTCCTCTGTCTGCATCAGGAGATTACCTGGTGAAGGTTGTTTTATATTGTATAAATCAATAAACCAGTATATCGGAGCTTTAAATTAAAACCGGAATAAACATCTATATGAACAAAAAATAATCACACTGCTTAAAAGTTTAAAAATGCAACATCAAACTAAAATGTTTGGATACGAGTGCAATCTGCCACATTTGCTAACAATATTAATCCTTTTTTATCCTAATGACTAATGTAATTGTAGATAGTTGAAACATCTTATAATTACCACAAGTTTGAACAATCTGCCACATTTACTAATAATATTAATCCTAATGTAATTGTTGATAGTTGAAACATCTTTTATAATTACCACAAGTTTGAACAATCCTCAGAGAATTTTGAAAATCAGACCAATCCTCAGAGTCTGCCTTTGAACCTGTGCGACATTTCTCTCTGATGTTAATGAGCACTCGCCTGAACTCTCTTGTGTAGGCAGTAAAATAGGTCTAAAAGGGCATAAACGAATTTTCTTATGGATAAATAGTATTAGAAACATAACCAAGTTAAATCTTTTCTTTAAATCTTTTTCTAAGTCATTGTTAAAAAGAGGGGTTTTTTTCTTGTGAGTGTGTTTTTTCTTGTGAGGGTTTTTTTGCTTGTGAGTGGGCTTTTTCTTGCGAGTGGGTTTTTTCTTGTGAGTGGGTTTTTTCTTGTGAGGGTTTTTTTTCTTGTCAGTGGATTTTTTCTTGTGAGTGGGCTTTTTCTCGTGAGTGTTTTTTTTCTCGTGAGTGGGTTTTTTCTCGTGAGTGGGTTTTTTCTCGTGAGTGTTTTTTTTTCTTGTGAGTGGGTTTTTTCTCGTGAGTGGGTTTTTCTTGTGAGTGGGTTTTTTCTCGTGAGTGGGTTTTTTCTCATACGTGGGTTTTTTCTTGTGAGTGGGTTTTTTCTCGTGAGTGGGTTTTTTCTTGTGAGTGGGTTTTTTCTCGTGAGTGGGTTTTTTCTCGTGAGTGGGTTTTTTCTTGTGAGTGGGTTTTTTCTTGTGAGGGGGTTTTTTCTTGTGAGTGGGTTTCTTCATGACGAGTGTCCATTTTTAAAGAGTTAGTTCAAAAACTTAAAAAGTTAAAATAAAATGTTCACAAATTGTAAACACAAACAGTGACAAAAATTGAATATAAAATGAAATGTTCACAAATTATAAACACAAACAGTGACAAAAATTGAATATAAAATGAAAATGTTCACAAATTATAAACACAAACAGTGACAAAAATTGAATATAAAATGAAATGTTCACACATTATAAACACAAACAGTGACAAAAATTGAATATAAAATGAAATGTTCACAAATAATTGTAAACAAACAATTACAAAAACTGATGTTAAAATGACTTGAACTGACACTGTGGTTGTGAGCTGTTTAGAAACAGAAGTTAAGTACACAAACTCATGATAAAATAACTTGCCTTGTAAGCATCCAGCAAACCAAGGTAACAGAAACCATTTGTTAGCTGCTGACATCTCTCATTGGCCTATTGTACAGGCAAACAAAATTGTGTAGTCAACAAAATGAGGGGTAGGACTGCAATCAGGCTTATAAAAAAATTAATGGAAAAGATGTAAACAAAGTAAGGGTTAGCCTGACAGGACGTAACGTTACGTCCTGTCAGGCTAACCCTTACCTTGTTTACGTCTTTTCTATTTAACTCAATAGCTCCTGAAGGGCTACTTCCGTATCTATTCCACATTCCGGACAAAAGGGAAGCAACTTCGTTAAGTTTTTGATTTCATGATGAAAATGTTTTTCTTTTCTAAAGATATTAATATATCTTAAAAAATAAAATGATTAACACATCCAGGAATGAATTAAGTTTAATAATAATATAACGTGCACTACGAAATAATGACGATTAAAGACCGATATCGCGATTTCCGACACCTCGGGTGAATACATACTCGATAGAGACGCGTCAAACTAAAACACACATGGATCGAAAATGAAAGAAGATAAAAACATCCGGTAATTTTTATTGAAATCTCGTAGAATCACACAAAAGCCGGAAGTCTCGAGGAAAGCGAGATTTCGATGCTATTTTTAACTAAAAATGCGAGAGTGCGTCGCTATGCGAAAAGACGCATTTGGACACATCCGTACGGACCCCTATAAAGACGCATTTAGTCGCAACAGGAGCTAATGAGTTAATTCAAACAAAATTGTGTAGCAACTAACATTTTTTACAAACATTTCTCATACATGGAATTTATTTGCACTATTTCAGCCTCTTTAATTCAGAGGAAGAGGGTATAAATGTTTTTAATTTGTTATCACTTGTCTCATTGCATGCATTAGTAAGGAAAGCAACTTAAGGATTAATGTAGACAAATGTTGGACAAAACGTTCCTAAATTTTAAAGATATGTTGTTGAACATTGTTTAATTTCTTTTGATGTTTTGTGAAGACTTTGATACTTAGATAAGTGCTGCATACTTACGGCAATCGCAGCTGAGAAAAGTTTAGTCACAGACTCTGAGAGGAGTTGGACGGTGTCAATAACTTCTTCATGATCCTGTTCCAGAAATACAAAGAGAAACCCGTTAATGTCATAAAACAAATTTTCTTTCTAAATTTAAAAAAAGTTGTTTTTTTTCAAGTATTGGTTCTAACTTATACATTTTTTTAAAACATAGGATCCTAATTTTTTTTAATGTAATTGGCATGTAAAAATAACAAAGTTAAAATTCAGTGTAAAAGTATTTAACAGAGAACTGACCAGCTTGATGGCGTCCAATTGTTTGATCAGTTCCACCTCCTCAAACACCCTGTACTTGTTGGTGTAAGACTGATATGGGCTGTAAATGGATTTCAAGAGTTGCTGGAGGCTATTGGAGTGTTGGAGACTTGAGCCTAAAAATTGACATAACAAATATTTAGTATGTGATACACAATACTTGAGAGATGTAAAGATTTTTAATAGATCTGAGGGTTTAGATTGATTATAATGTTCATGAAATGAACAAGTAATATAGGCCTGAAGTAAAGCGTAGATGACTACAGAGAACTAAGTAAGGATGACCATTGGGCACTAAGTATGGATGATCATTGGGCACTAAGTAAGGATGACTATTGGGCACTAAGTATGGATGACCATTGGGCACTAAGTAAAGGTGACCATTGGGCACTAAGTAAAGGTGACCATTGGGCACTAAGTAAGGATGACCATTGGGCACTAAGTAAGGATGACCATTGGGCACTAAGTAAAGATGACTATTGGGCACTAAGTAAAGATGACCATTGGGCACTAAGTAAAGATGACTATTGGGCACTAAGTATGGATGACCATTGGGTACTAAGTAAAGTCAAACCACCCAATAACCTAAATTCTATTACTTGTCCAACTGTCCAAAATTTTAAAATAATAAAAGGGATAAGTCACAGTCAATACAAACAGAAAGTTGAAGGGTCACATTGAAGACTTGGGTAACAATGTTAGAAAAAAACAAGAATCAATTAAATGTCCTCACGTACCCTGAACATAAGTATTCAAAGCATTCTCAAGATTAGTGACACATCTGTCTGAAACCTGTTGAAAAAAATATACATTAAATTTATCAACTGCACAACTAAATATTGAAAGGTGAAAGACATTTTAGTTCATTGCAATATTCTTAGAATTTAAGATATCACTTTATTTATATCTGTGTATGTGGATTTTATATATTGCATGATGAATTTATTTATAAGGCAGGCTGAGAATGGTCAGCAGATGAGGGCTTGCTGGGACTCATAGGTACACCAGTTGTCTTGGTTTTAGATGACAATTCTGAATGGTTTCAAGGACTTCTAAATAAAATCTGCCAGAGCATTAACTATTTTTCTCCGTAATTATTTTCCACGTTTGGACGGAATTATCTATTTTGGAAATTTGTCGCGAGCTACCATGCCATCTTAAAATGTTAATAACTTTTTTTATTTTTTAACAGATAATGATATATTTGGTATTGAATTAAAGGGAAATGAATGATGTTTTTAGGCAATACAGACTCCTGACCTTATTTCCATAAATTAATATGATTTTGTTGTAATGAAAATAAAGTTTTATTTTTAAAAATTTAATATTTTTTTTTTACAAAAACTCATTCAAAGTCACTAAAATTTAGATTTTTATCTAAAATGTAATAAAGTATTGTTTTTTAGAAACTATATTTATTTTTGCACCAAATGGAAACAATGTCACTTCAAATAAACAAATAAATATAATATTAGAGCTCATTATCCATGGTCACCCACACTGGAAAATTATACAAAAAATTGAACTGTTTACAACGGAACGTGAAGCTATACATATTGTAACTAGAAATTGTTTTAAATTATATCTAAAACTGCACTTAGTTTTAGTCAAAAGTTTAGCAGCTTTCAAATTACATTACATATAGTCAATATTATTATTTGTAGTATAAATAGTCATCAAGATTTGAGACGTTGGTGGGACATGATGTTTATCAACAGATGACTTGTCAACTTATTTTTTTTATCAACTACTACTACTAGTGACTAGTACTAGCACTAAGACTAAGCGTATGTTTCATCAGCAATTTAAAATTAATATCTCAATAATCATTAAAAAAACAATACCTTGTTCTTGTTTATCATCGTAGTATTTAGAACAGTGGTTCTTAACGTAGGTTCGATCGAACCCTAGGGGTTCGGTGAGTCAGTCGCCGGGGTTCGGCGGAGGGAGGTCAAGACAGCACCCGACTCAAGGCATCTATATTACTACTAATAATGAAGGGTTCGGTGAATGTGCATATGAAACTGGTGGGGTTCGGTACTTCCAAAAAGGTTAAGAACCACTGATTTAGAATAATATTAGACCAGATGAGCTAGTTGAATATCCATGTTTATAAAAACACAAAAACGAAAATGAAAACAAGCCTTTCAAACGCTTCTTTTGTGGTGCAAACACGTTCAAACAATCGATTTCCGACTTTTTAATTCAAGGGAAATCATTCTAGAATACATTAAAACTAATTTTAGTTAAAGAAACGAAACTATTCCCTTTTAATAAATCAACGATCCCATCGTTGATCCGGCAGAAACATCATTTTGAAATCAACGATGGGAGCGTTGTTCCGGAGAAAAACAGTTAAGTACCCAAAAAATCAACTGAAACAAGATCCCAATATCAAACTTTATCAAACAAGATTGGCCCACCTTACCACACAATAATGACCCACCTTTACCTCACAAGAATGATCCACATTTACCACACAAGAATGAGCCACCTTTACCTCACAAGAATGACCCACCTTTACAACACAAGAATGACCCACCTGTTTAAGTTCTATCAGTGCATCCAGGGGCTTGTCTTTCTCACTAACCAAAATGGTGAACACAGAGGGAAGGGATGGGCTTAGGTCATTTAAAGTCTGGCTCAGGAGGTCCAGGACTATGTTTACAGGGTCCGGAAAGACCTGTGCTGCCCACTTAACTTGAGTGTGCCAGGTGGAGAGAAGTAGGTCATAGAGGTCACTCAGAGCCATTTTTGTTTGATTGGCATCCCAGGCAGTTTTCCAGTTCTGTAGCAGATTGTTCTGAGAGAAGTTTGGTCAATAACAATACAAATAAAACTTCAATTATCTTATTTTAGATATACAGACGCTCCTTCTATGCAGAAGATAATTGCGTTCACAGACCATGACGGATGATCGGTTGGCAAGTGATGCAGCGGTCACAGGCCACGGCTATGAGGGTTCAACGCATTACCCAGCCGCCTAACTTATTGTTAGGTACCAATAAATTAGGAATACCCTTCATAATTAGTATATAGGACAATAGCATTAGTGTGGTAAGAAGTAAATAAATGTATGACCTTAGAGGTAAAATATTTAGAGCTATGTAAACTATGTATTTTTTTTATTTAGATCATAAAGATTTCATAGCCATCCTTAAATTCCTTGCTATTTAAATGACTTACTCAATGACAGCTTGTTCCATGTACATATATCTCCTTCCAATATTCATTTCTTAAAACATAACGTTACAGAGTAAATATTAATTTTAAATGGTTTCTTCTAACAAAAAATAAACAAATTCGACGATTCCTCTGACCTTGTGACACTTGTGGTAATACTTGATGAGTTGTGGCAATCGCTCAATACTTTCAAATACCCTTACAAATCTCTGAGTTTGTTCTGCAGATAGACAATTATAATGCAGTCAAACATTTCAAGAAGATTAATTTAAAATTGAATCAATTTTTCTAACTCGTTTTTTTTTCCAAATTTAATTTTTATAATTAATTTTTTTTTCACAATATGAATTGAAAAATCATGTTACAAAAACTACATTATTATTTTTTTATTATCATCATCAATTTATATTATAAATCTTTTTTTTAAATACATGGAGACGGAGCATCTTATATGAGGCTGGAGGAACTGGGAAGACCTGGGAAGAATTGAAATGACTGGCAAAGGACCGTGCAGAGTGACGAGCTTTGACAGAAGCCCTATGTTCCACAAGGAACTCAAAGGAAAAAATGATGATGATGAGGGCCAAACAATAATTCAAGCAATACTTTAAAATTAACTTACCCAACGATTGAGAGTTGAATGCTGAAATGAGCTGCGTACTGAGCAGTGTCTCCAACCTGTTCTTTAGATTCTCTAGATGCTGACACTTGTCTATGTAGTCTGGAGTGTCCACCAACATCAGCTTAAATACACGTGTATGTTTTTAATTAAACAAATGTCCATATGAATATTTATTATAAGAAAACATATTTTTAAATTTAGACACTAAAGACTGTTGCTATTTTTTTAATTACAGAAATGACTTTGATATATGTACTCACTAGACTCTGTTGCATTCCACATAGCTTGGAAGTAATCTGTGTAAAAAAAAACACACAAAAACATGAAAAACATTAGGAATTCTATAATTAGCTTATTTGGTTATTGAAAAATATTTTCAATTAATTAGTCCAATCAGCTCATCATATTAAGGATTTGTTTATAACGCACCCAGCACCCATCGTGAAGAACACTAAAGATTAGCTGTCAAAAATATCCTCATTTCTCACATTCTCTGTGATAAGGGGAGACTACTCACATCATCAATGTTCTGAGACTGGAAAACTTCATCCATGTCAGCACTCAGAGTGGTCCAGTTGTCTGCCTCCTGTACAAGTTAGAAGCATGACAGTTAGAAGGTTAGAAGCATGACACTGATTACATAAAATGGGGCTCACTGTTACATTCATAGATTTAAACAAAAAACTAAGCAGAGATCAATGTAAATAGAAAACCCCGTTCGAGAATCACCTTCAGAGCATCTGCAGTAGTTTTCATACGGGATTTGATTCTGTCCAGTTTTAACAGTACTTGCATAGACTGAGATGTGTCTTGTTCCACCTGGAAAGAATATATAAATTGATAATTATTTAATAATTTATTTTTATCTATAATACATACCCAAACCCCCCCCCCCCCCAAAAAAAATATTTTCACTGTTATAAAATATAATTAATGTAAGGACACTTCCCATTCAGAAAGAATACATTATATCAGGTTTTTCCAACATCTAGTGTGTAACAAAAAAAGAATGATAATCTCAAATGAATACTTCACCTTTTGAATATCTTGTTTGACCACCCTCATCTGATCCTGAAGTAATGCTGCTTCTTGTTTGACAGCATCTAATTCCCTGACAACTCTTCATTATCATGGAAAACAAAAACTTAAAATTATTCATGAGCTGCTTATCAATTTTGAAATTTTAAACATATTTCGAAAATGAATAAAAGTGTATCACATCCATTTCTTAATAAAGCAACTTAAGAATAATATAATTTCAATTAGTATATGAATTATATGAAAGTCAAAAGTATAAGTTAAGTCAAAGACTCAAATGAAATAATATACTTTCAACTTATTATCTTCTTAGTGATTTTTCTATATACTTTCAATTACAATTAGCGGATGCAATAAATTTACCTTGGTAAATTCTGTAAGGCCTGTTGACTTGCTTCTTCTAAAATATTATTTACCTCCTGTTAAAAACAAGGAAATAGTATCTGTACTGCTATATTCTTGTCTATTAAATAGAAATTATATTTAAGATTAGCTTAGTAGGTTTATTTTATTTTAATTTACAAAGTTGTGTCTTTCTATGACAAATCAATAATTACAACAATTATAGGAAATTGCCATTATATTATATTTACATGAACTAACCTGAATAAAAACTTGCAGCTTCATTACCATTGTTGTTGCATATTGCTGGAAGATAATGGATAAACTAATTATTTTCATGTTAAACACAAAATATTATAAAGCAGTCTGCATATTTTATTGGTAGAGATTTTTTTGTAATTTATTAAAACATTATAGACGCTCTTTCTGTGCAGAAGATTCTTGTGTCCTACATTCTTACAAGAATCCACAGGCTATGCTGGCCAGTTAGCAAGTGATGCAGCATTCACAGGCCATGGCTATGAGTGGTTTGTGTTGCATAATGACCAGCCGCCTTTGTTTCTCTAAGTAGTGTCAGTTACCCATTTGGAGCTGAGAGGACTGAGGGACACAGGTAACCACTGGAACAAACCTTTGCCTTCACATACATTTGAACACAAAACTCTTGGTACACCAGCAAAGTGTCTAAGCCCCAACTAAACCACTGTGCACTTGATTAACAACATTTTTTAATATACAAGTCACACGTTCACGAAATAATCTTCTGTACAGAAGGAGCCTCTGTAACATATAAGATATTTTGTTAGTAAACCAACAAATCTCTCTCACCAACCTAAAATCCAGATTTGAATAAATGATTATTCATACTTTATTACTTTAAAATTACTACACAAATAATTATATTCTCGGAAATTCAGTATCAATTTTTTTTTACTTTCATTTTAATTTTTACTTATAAGATGCACCTACATCTTTGGAAACCCCAGA
Source organism: Radix auricularia (assembly GCA_002072015.1). Taxonomy (NCBI): domain Eukaryota; kingdom Metazoa; phylum Mollusca; class Gastropoda; family Lymnaeidae; genus Radix; species Radix auricularia. The sequence goes on from MUZC01000489.1 coordinate 124,189, forward strand.
ATCTTTCTGGTTGCGAAATGCTGCATTGACCCATTCCTTAGCATCAAAGTTATCATCCATAAATTTTGAGTAATCCTGAGGAAGGAAAATAGTACTGAAATTAACTTACTTATGGTTTGGTTTATAGTTTATATAGTGTCTTGAGTCTTAGGTGGGGGATATTGCCATTGGACTTGGGCCATAAGTAAGTCTAAGTCAAATTTTAAGTAGGCAAGTAGGCTGTATAAAGTAGGCCCATTAATTTTTGTATTTTACAATTAATAAGTATAATTTATAAGTGTATGCCTGAATGCAGTTGAGTCTAATCTCTATTCCACTGTAGATGACTTAATTATTAATAAACTGATAAATTTACTAGTACTAGTACTGCTAAGTTAAGTACTGATACTGTAAGTAGTGTAAGTAAAAAGGTAGAAGTAGAGTAAACCAGTGCATCTCAAAACTTTTAATGGCAGACCCGAAGGAATTTTTTTCATTGCTCCAGGAACTGGTGTACCATTTTCATTTTTTCTGCACTTGCATTTACATGACATGATAGTTAATGATAACAACATATTTTCATTGGATGTTGCTAGCATTAAGATATGTCATAGCGCTAGCCAGGATACTGCTGCTACGACATGTCGTAATAACAGACAATTCGACAGGATGTTGCTAGCGTTGCTAGCAGCAGACGACTCAATGGGATTTTGCTACCATTATGACATACGCAACTTCTGCCAAAACTAGTTTTAGTCACTATAACTATAATATCTTAACAAACTCTTCTTTACATTTTATATGCATATAAAATAATACGACATTAATTCTGGGCTTATTTATGTGTGTATTAATTCTAAAATCTAAATATATTTAAATAGATGTAATATTGGTCTACCGATTATATCAGCCGATTTATTTTGTGTAAGTGTAAGTGATGTCAATGCCAAGTATTAAAATTTTTAAAAGTATTAAAAGTAAATGAAAATGCTCTAGATAGCAAAGATTCATGCACAATCGCAGGAATCTAAAACAAATAATTCGTTTCGTGTGGAATAATAAAATGTACTGTGTGCAGACCTGTCATTGGAAACCATTCCATTCATTTTCATCCTTCAACCTCATTTTCACTCTATTACAAATTACTATGTTTTGTTCTCGTTGTTTCATTCATAAAAGTTGGCCGTGTGCAAAATTTATTTAACTATAATAGTTAAAATTAACAATTATGTTGTAAGTCAAAGCCGAAGGTTGAAAAGGACTTATTAATTATTTTGTACATTTTTAAAAAGGACAGTTTGTTTTGTTGTGGTCATGAGTCATATTCATATGTCTTAATGTCTATGTAGATCACGATCTGGAACTTGTAAATGTATCAGTATTACTTAGTATTATCAGTATTAGAAACTTCGTTTCGGCAAAAACATTTCGCTGAAACCGACAAAAATGCATAACTGAAGATCCATAAGAAAAATTAAAGATTCAATCAACATATCTGCTTTTCAGAATAACAAGAACAAAAATTACAATCAACACACACTAAAAAATTATATTTCTTAACTGGACGGGAGCAGGATTCTATCCCACTACCGCATTTACCAACAGGGTAATGGAACTATCACTTAGTCTAGCGAAGCTCATGTCAAATATTGATTTTTTAAAATTATAAATGTTAAGTCATTAAGTTTACGCCAATCAAGTTTTTTTTAACCTTTAAAATTCATTAATCAGCTTACATAGTAATCATAAATTCTGATTATGAGAATCAGAACTATTGTTTAGTATTAACCTTTAAAGTAATTCAGCATATATTTACGACCAGTCGTAACAGCAGACAACTCACAGGGATATTTCTAGGGTTACGACATGTCGTACCGACGTAGCACTGGCCAATTTTCGGCGAGTTGTCTGCCGTTACTTTGTCGTAGCAGCAGACACTTCGCTTTTCATTTATATTAATTAATATTATATTATATTGTTTCATTTTATGAATTATGTGCTTATTGCTGAAAAATTGACAATATTGACATATTCTTTATTCTTTAAGGTCAGTATTGGCATTGGTGTTAATTAATGGTTGCAAATGGACCTAAATGGAGGATAATAATTATATTTGTGTGTCCTTTCTTGGTAACTTCTGCGGACCGGCGGCGGATGGCCCGCGGATCGGCATCGGTCCGCAAATCACCACATTGAGTTTGAGAAACACTGGAGTTGGAGTCGAACTCAACCCC